>RJWM01021699.1:0-34847 GCA_004363535.1 Dasyprocta punctata
GCGCGGCAGGGGAGGAAGTGAATAGCCTTAGTCTTCCACCAGTTCGCAGTCTGTGGCCTGGCAGGACCTGGGGAGAAGCAGCCAGTTTGCTGTCTACAACCCAGGAACCATCTGGAGTGTTGGAGCTCATTGGCAGTTCGGTCTGAACGTGACCTAGTTCCTAGAACCTGGCATGAGGATTAAGGTGGTGTAAGGCCGGCACCCATGCTGGAAAAACAGCATAGCTGTAGTCAGAGACACTTGGGGACACCTGGCATTAATCCAGGAGAAGACCAAACCAGTGTCTCACGGCCCTCTGATCCCTGTCGAGCCTCCAGGGGAATTTTTAAAGGGCAAAAGTATAGTAACAATATCATTAGCTCCAATGAACCTCAAGGGCCAGGGCACCAGTTTCAGAGTTGATCCCTTACTTTAACTGTATCTGGAACATAGGTGTTCATTTTATCTGCGTTGTAGGGAACGGAAACTTGCTGAATGATCATTCAGTGTATAAACAAAAGTTCAAAATAGATGCAAAGAAATATAGTAATCGTATGGTTAAATTTTCAAACCAAAAAAAGTCCTTATTTTTTAATCAACAGTTTAATAGTATTTACTAGGGCAAATGACAAGTAGGAGTAAATAGAAATTATAGAGAATTTTCTCCTTTTTAACAGCCATCTGAAGCAATAGATAAAAACCAATGTTAAAAGCTAAAGATCCCTCTACTGCTGTCCCTTTCAGCTTCTCTCTCTAACCGCATCCTCCCCTACCTCTTTCTCTCTCTCTCTATTTTTTAGCCTAGTTCACTTCAAAGGCACACTGTGGTGAGGTAGGTTTTACTAAACTTCCATGGAACAAATATTTAGAGTACATTTACCATATTTTGCATAATTAAAAACACCAGCTGTGCCTCAATAGCTCCAGTGTTGGTGTGAAATGTTCTAAACCTAAGTGCTGCAGGTTGGATGTTGAATGTTGCCCTGGGGGGCCATGTGTTACAGAATCAATCCTCAGGGTGGCGCTATCAGGAGGCACTGTGGTCGCTTATGGGAGGGAGGTCCTTCAGTCATTGTGGGTGTTCTTTTGCAGAGGAGCAGGAAAACCTAGCCTGTCCTCTTTCTCTTTGCTTTCTGGTCTTGAGATGAATGGTTTGTTTCAGGTACTCCCCTACCATAATAGCTGCCCTTGCCAGACAACCAAAGCTACACCCAAGCCACTTGATCTGAAGTGGAATCTCTAGAACTATGTGCCACAACGAATCCCTTATCTTCAGAAGTTAATTGCCTCAGTGATTTCATTGTTGTAATGGAAAGCTGACTAATATGAACGGAAAATACAGTTTATAATTTTTTTAAACTTTGAAATGGAGTCCAAATATGTTGTCCAGACTGGTCTTAAAGTAGACTCAAGTGACCCTCCAGGAACTGGGATTTCAGTCATGTACCATCATGCCTGGCTTGTAAATATATGTAAATATACAAAGGAGTTTTATATGATTATTCCAAGACATTAAGGAATGCTCACTAGCATATGAATATCAAGTTGTCCCAAATTCTCTCAGAATTTAGAGTGCTTCAACTATTTAGTGATGACCTTGATTTGTCAGTGCACTACTCTCAATTTCTGTCACTTCATTTGCAAAATTAGAGCACTGAATTATGAACTGTAAGTCCCTTCCAATCTAAGTAGTTTAGTATTCTCATGAAACTTTTGAAAATACAAAGTAACAAGTGAAGAAGGTATAAAAATCTTCCAAATATGTCACAAGTAAAATTCCTTCTTAGCTTCATTATTATTGTGTGCATAAGAATTATAGTTTTGAGAAAGAATCACTTTATTATATAGGTGAGATAGTATTTTATAGAGAACAGATATAAAATCAAATAGAAGTGTTAAAGAATGGTATTCTGATTCATACAAGCTATCACTTTGCTATTAGATTTATTAATTATGTATAGATATCACCTACAGTAAGTATGCGAAAAACAAGTATCTTAATGTTAGATTGCAAGATGATCTCAGAATAACTGATTCTTGTGGAGAACCATAAATTTGGCAATCTTTCCAAAGGAAAAGTCTTCACGCCTTTTGACTTGCAAATGCAAGACTTATGCACTTTTTAGGGAATTTTCACAACTTCACAGAATAAGATAAAGTCAAGAGACAAATTTTCCACATATCTTTTTGTATGCCATGTATCACATTTCTTACAAACTTAACTACAGTGCTAGTGATTATAGGGACAGAGAAAGTGAATGCATATAATTAGTGTAAATATATTCCAAAAAAAGAAAAGTAATTACTGGTTTCTCATCATCATTCCATATCACTTAAATGTTTTTGGTGGGAAATCAAATATTAAAATAATATTTAAAATGAGCTTTCCTTTTGCAGAAATGTATAGGTAAGTTTTGATTTACTAAGTGATCATTTTGAATTCAGAAAGGTAAAGTTAGGGGAGATGGGTAGGTCCCCAGGTGATCAGAGCATTTAACTCACAGTAAGATTGGCTAATGAGGATTGATTGTCAGTTCTGTCAAAGGGGTTTAGGATGGCAGTGAGAGAGTGTTCGCACTGCTCCTTCGGAACAGACTGATTTCAAATTAAATTACGAAACAGCTAAGGGTTCTCTTGATGTTTGATTTTCTCTCTTCTTCATTCTTTTCCAAATCTTTGGTAATAGCCTAAAGTACTCAAGGTCTCAAGACCTCCAGAGTATGCCTAGCTTTCATGGTTGGCTTCACAGTTACGTGAAACAATTGTGTGTGAGCTGGGTCTTCAAACTTGAGAAAATCAATAGGGAAGGGAGGAGAAGGGGAAGAGAGAGGGGAAAGATAGAGGAAAAATGTGATAAGACAGTGAGATCACAGGTTGGCTTGAGTGGAGTGACAGGTGTCAGAAGACTGAAGCAACACAGTCTATGGGGGGTTAGAAGAAATGAAGACAGGAAGATTTGTAGGACTAAGACAATGAAGATCCTTTCAACCATCAGTGTACCCTGAAGGTTATAGCAAGTTATAGGAAAAGTGATACCATGAAGTGATATTCTGAGAGATCTCTTGCTACAATACAGAGGGTACATCTAGTTGAACTCTCAAGTTTGGGGATATTCTGCATGAATTCCACAATTTTCATTGACCATTGAAGTAATGAATACTCATCTCAGCCACAATTGGATGGAATGAGATAATATGTCAAAACTCTCAGGAAAGTAAAGGAGTTGAAAATATAGCATATGGATATGTAAGTAGTGTAATTCTTGGCAAAATGAATGCTATGGTTCATCATATGTAACATCAACAGACAGCAAGGATGACCACAAAGGGCATCAACAAAAACTAGATAATTCCTGGGAATCTCAAAACTCTTCCCAAGTCAGGGAAGAAGTCAATAGAATTATAAAAACTAAAGAGATAAAAGGGATTCAAACATCATGGGAACAGTGTGTGTTACACAGTAAGGAGACAGAAAGAGAACAAATGTAGGCAATTGAGTAATCAAGGTAAATGAGTTTTTAACATGGGTGGAGAACTGTGTTTACTAAACATTAAAGATTAATATCAGTAGAGGAAGGAATTGTTTGTTTTTAATCCAAGAGGCCATTGTGAACAATGGCAGCAAAATAAAAAAAGAACATAGGTTACCATAGAAACCATTTTTAAAATACTTTAGTAAATTTCACTGCTTCTGAAGAACTCAAAATCATCTATGAATCACGTGATGCTGAGTCTGTCTGGGGCAGTCACCAGCTTCCTTCAGATGTTTGCATTCACTTATTAGAAAATAAACAAACAAAACACCACTTGCCAGTCTTCAAAATTATGGCAAAGCAGCATATATTCTTACACAGAAACTTATGCACCACTTAAATGAATGTATGATTAACTGAATATCTGTGGTTAATAAGTGCTTAAACTATGGAATGTTTTTCAAAGATTAGAAATTATGTTCCTAAGTTTTTAGGTGGGGGTATATAAACAGAATATGTAGCATCCTCACCAGCCCCAAGCTGAAAGAAAATAAAAAAGAAACACAGTATCCTAACATAGGAATTGTTTTTGTTAGCTCTCATAAGATACATGAGAGATTTATCACATGAAGCTTAGTGTCACAATTATTCATCTTTATCAATGTTTAGTAAGTTATACACATCAGGAGAACTCTAAGGATTGTGGGCACCTGTATAGTCTTGATCCTTTTTATGGAGGCTAACTTAATGTCTCAGGTCAGATCCAGCACAGGCAGAACTGAACGGTGACCAACAAGTGACTGACAGAGTTTCCCCAATGCACACACAATTGTCCTGATCTAGTTGCAGGACATTTTCAGGGCGTCTTGAAAAAGAAAAAATCCCAGTCTTTTCAATGTTTTACATGTTTCTGACACATGTGATGTCATACTTTTTCATTTTATGCAAATGTGTCCTACAAGAGCTAATTAAATAATGACCTATGAAAAGAAAATCAAAGTCACTGGCTCCATAAGATTCTAAAAGATGAGAAGGATTGACACTAGTTTTGCTAGTGGAAAGAATCTAGAAGGATTATAATTAAGGGATGAAAGTAGAGATATTTGAGGGGAGATGTACAGACAACAGGAAAGACATGACAGTCACACAGAGATGTCTAAAAAGGCATAATCAGGAGCACAGATTTCAGCCTTAGTTCATAGCAGAGCCCTCAACTCCACAAAAATAAAAGATCGCATTTGACCAGAGTAAGAGATATTTTGGCTTTATGTCTCATTTGCTTGATATCTACACTAAGTACAGAATTATCATTAATAAGTTTTTAAGGAATTGCTCTAATGCAATTAACCCCTGAGAACTTTGTGACTCCAGCTGCTTTGGGGAAAAGCAGAAAGTCACTTTTCATTCTCCCAGAAATTATTTAAAAATATGAGCTCATGCAATTTCACCTGCTCAAGTCTGATATTTATATGAAATATTCATGATATTTTAGATACTAAGTTTTGCAAAACAAGCACGTGCAAACATTAACATTAAATGCAGCCGATCCCTCCCTCTTTGCATTCACTCTTCCCTTGGCTTCCAGACCTCCCCTCTCTCTTTCTTCCTCCTATAGTTGGTGGAATGTCTTAATCTTGTATGTGGAGCCCTTGACCTTCTCCACCCCTATGATGTTGAATGTTCTACTCAAACACCTTCTTTCCATCTCGCTTTGGTGGTATCAACTTGTCCCACAACATTAAATACTATTTCTGTGTTGAGTTTTATCTTTGTGTGTGTGGTTTTTTTTTTTTTTCCTAATTGTGGTTTCTCCCCCCATCCCTACACTCATCCTTTCTGGGATGGTTGCAAAGCATCCAAAATGTAATAGGTCCAAAATAAACACTGAAATGTTTGTTTGCTTGTTTGTTTTTCAAGACAGGCTCTTGCTATGTAGTTTAGCCTGGACTTGAATTCAGTATGTAGCCCAGGCTAGCCTCAAACTCCCAGTTATCCTCCTGCCTCAGCCTCCCAAGTGCCAGCATTACAGGCATGCACTACCATGCCCAGAGAAGCTCTGGATTTTTTTCCTCATCACTGTTTGCTCTAAGTGTCTCTCCCAATCTCAGAATGAATAACTGGAGGGCCAATTTTCATCCTTTTCTTTCACACATCACATGCAATTCAGCAGCAAATTATTTTGGTCACACTTTCAAAAAATGTCTAGAACGTTGTCTCCTTTTTTCCTATCTACTCTTTGATACCTACGCATGATTGTCTCTTATTAAAATAGACTTCCTCCTAGTTCCCCAGCTTTAACTACTGAAAATCAACATGATATTTTCATTGTAGTATAACTACTCAACATTTATTCACAAAGCATCCACATTATGAAATGCACTGTGCTAGATAGTGCAGAGGTCAGTAATGAGGAATTGACCCAATTTCTACTCTCTGTGTTTTATACAGTGGGTGAATTGGACATGTACATGTAACGTATTGCAAAACAACACTAGATAACAGCCCTCATAGGGCTGCAAAGTGCTAGAGGGATTTATAGGGAAGGGAGATAATTTTTTGTCATTTTGTTTATACAGCCTTCACTGAAGAATTGCATTTAAATTAGGCTTTGAAAAGAACTTCAGTTACAGAGCCCTGAATTGAGCTCATTGCTTAAGGTACCCTGGAAGGAGGCAAAGTGTCTGAGCATCTTCAGAGCCTGGCAAATAGTATCACTGGTTTAAATACAGGCATACAGGCGTGATCGCAAAATATAGTAGATGTCCAAAAAAATTTTAAAGTATACTGCAGTAAAAGATATATTGTCATTTCCCACACTTATCCCGTCATTCTTGCCACTTTCTGTAGCAGCTCTGGAAGTCCTCTTTCCTGAGTATCTTTAGGATACTGTGTGCTGTTGTGGATATCTGGATGTTCTGAATGGATTCAAATGTTTACCTTTCATGGTCATTTTGACTTTGGGGAAGATATAGATGTCAAATGATGCCATATCTGTGAGAAAGACAAATGAGAACACACTAGAATCTTTTTAGGAGCCTGCCTTTCTGGATGGCACTCAGCAGCAGCATTCACTGTATTTTTTATCACACTTTGTAAAGATACTCATGTAATAGCACTTCCAGAACTGCTTCAGAAAGTGGTAAAAAAAAAAAAAATGATGGGATAAGTGTGTTTGAAGCAAGGGAGAGTGTTTTGAGTGGCAATGTGTCATTTATTGTAGTAATTTTTAAAAATTATATATTTATTGCATATTTATTGATCACACTTTGTATGTATGGAAGATTAAAATATTAAACTTTAGACAGATAGAATAAGGAGGTCCAGAAGTTTGTCAAGACTTTAATTGGAAGGTCAAGGATAATTTTGTTATGTATGTTACACAAGTAGTAAAAAGAGTAAAAATAACTCACATTGAAGCACTACTATATGAGGGATGCTTTAGTGTTATGTGTAGGCTCTGACACTCTTCCTTTTAGAGCTCTGCCACACACTATGTCAAGTTCAGTAAATTCTACCTGTATTCTATATAAATATATTTGCACAAACATAATCTTGAATCAGTTTGATTTACATTTAATTATTTGACATAATGTTGGCATTGGTAAACCTTTGTTATTTTTGATCTATCTGTTTTCTTTTTCTATTTGACAGTCAATATTATGCAGGTCAATGAAAACCAGAAGACCCAAGGCACTTTCTCTATATAGCACAATGAATGAAACAGCTGTGCACATAGGAGGGTTTGCAGAGTAGAGAACTGTACAGAAGTAAACTCTTTAGTACATATGAAAGGATACTAACATGAAATCTACCGTTGGGAAGGAAAGTTCATTTAAAGTACTGTTCTTGTAAGAACAACACACACACACACACACACACACATCTGAGAGGTCAATATAGTCATGCATTCAGGCAGAGTGTATGTTCTTAAAGTGGTTTTATGTTGAAAACCTTATTTTGATTAAAAAGAGAATTGAGATTTCTTAAAATCATAGCAGATAAAACGAGACTCTCTTAAATAGTTTCTTCTTCTTTTGCAAGTCAAAACTAATTTCATCTTCAGTTAATTAATGGAAGGATCATGATTTATTCATTTATCATCAAATATTTATTTAATGGTAATGTTCCAAAATATGCAGAAGTTATTCTTGTTTTGTGTCAGTTTAAATTTGAGGTACTGTCACACATCATTCATGTAAGAAGAGAAAGATTAAACCCAAAAGAGAATTTCAGCCTAAATAAAATTAATGGGATTTTGACACAGTTTTATGGTTTAATAAGAAAGGTCATAAAGCCAGAGTAACAAAGTATAAAACGTAATCTCTCAGGGCACTATACAAAATTAGAAGATGGAAGATTATTCCTTCCTAAGCTATGCTCATAGCTACTGACTTTAAACTACAAGAAAAGTATGTCTTTATCATTTATTATTATTTTATTCCTTTTTAAATGAATTTTTGTTAGTTTGAGGCTTTCTTTTATGCTGCAATAAACTTATGGCAAATATTCTATTTAAGCAGAAAAGATTTAAAATGTTCCATAAAACATTTAAAAGGCCATGATTATGTTTTATTAAATAGTTAACAAATTTCAGAGATGTATCTCCAGCAGTAAAAATACTTACCTTTCTTAGATTTTCTTGAATCAAGGAATTGGAAATCAAATTTTGATCTTGCTGCAGATCATGCTACTGTTTTATTAAACTACTCTGTAAGACACTGTTCCATGTCCTGTTGCATTTTTTCTGCCATTTACCACTTGCATTGATGTCACCCTATCAAACAAGGACTAACACTGATGCGTCAATCTAAAAATCTATAGGGCCAGGGATTTAGCTCAGCAGCACAAGTGCCTACCTGGCAAGCAGGCAGTTGTGAGTTTAATCCCTGGTACAAAAAAAAAAAAAAAAAAACTATCAAGTTTAATATATTATGTTCAAATGAAAAGTGGTTACTAAAAATCAGTCAACAAATACTTTGAAGTAAATGTAATTCAGAAACACTATGAAAATTTACAAAGAATTTTCAAATATTGTCATTATCTCAAAAAATTTATAACCTGAAAAATTATTTTCTCAGATGTGACCTAAATCTAAAGCAATTCCATAAACCATCTATTAAATGGATCTCCTCAGCATTTAAAGGCAAAAAATAGACACACTAATTGGGTGAATTTAAAGATTAATATCCTTATATTACACTATTCTCCTGTATTTGCTTTTAAGCCTCTACTGAAATTGATTAAAGTTACAGAAACGTTCATTATTCTTACGAGCAAGTGAAACTCCGCAATGCAGTCTGACAGTTCATCCATAATTCAGGATCCCAGCCTAAAACATTATGCTCAAACAAGCACAAATATTGGCAAAGGTGAAGTATTGAACTGCTACAGTAGCAACTAAATCATGTAGCAATCGGTGTGTGTGCTTGAATTTCCTAGCATTGGAAATAAAAATTAAAGGCAGAAAAAATAGTCAACAATTATATTTGCAGACTAAATAAGCTAGATAGCAATGCCAAGTTGTCATTACTTAAAGCCGCATGCTCTTTATTACTTATTCATGGTTCTAAAATGATAATAAAATCCAAGAAGGGGAGAAACTACAATTATTAGCTACTCCTGATCTATCCAGGGCAATGAAAGAGGACCACGAAGAATATTCTTAGGGATTTGAACTTTGAAAATAGCAAATGTGGTTCTATTTAAGCTAATAGAGGTTTATCTTTCCTCAATAGTCTTAATTAGTTGGGCAATAATACCAGCCCTCTATTAGGATATTTGTCACCTATATGGAGATTATAGCAGGCAAGCAAGGCTTCTAAAGACCCTTGATAGATGGATGACAGGTCTCGGCTTTCTGGAAGGGTTGACCCCTGTTTCAGCGGAGAACATCAGTGAGGAGGAGTAACTCTTCACAGGAAGGAGAGCCAGAGAGCAGCAGCTAGCCAGCTGAGTCAGCAGAATGAAGCAGCAGATCAATCTGTCAACAGGCGCACCTGCCAGGTCACCCTCACTTCCCACCACCTGCCTTCCACCCCACTGATGCAGGCTAGATGTGCCCCATTTTGCAGCAGTGCAGACCTTACACTTGTGGCCATCAATAACCTATATACCCAAAGTAATTGATGGTCAGGACTTTTATCTTTTTCTGAATTACCAGGTTTACTGTTCTTTTTCAAGTATTCTGACTTGCAATTCCTCTATTGTAGAATACAGTAAGAATAGTCACTTCATTCTGTAATAAAATGGCTGGTTTTATACAACAGCAAATATGTAAGATCATTAACATTCTTCCGAAAATCTGGATAATGAGAAAAAACTGGCTGTGAGTGCTGGTGCGGGTCTGTAATCTCAATGGATCAGAAGGCTGAGGCAGGAGGATAGTGAGTTGATGGCCAGCCTGGGCAATTAAAACCCTGTCTCAAAATTTAAAAATTTTAAAAAGTACCGAGTATGTAGCTCAATGAGAAATCCCTGAGTTCAAGTCACAGTATCACAAAAAGAAAAGAAGAAAAGGAAAAAAAAAAAAAAAAGAAGAGAGTGAATGAAAGAGAAAGAATGAGAACAAGAAAGAGAAAGAGAAAGAGAAAGAGAAAGAGAAAGAGAAAGAGAAAGAGAAAGAGAAAGAGAAAGAAAGAGAAAGAGAGGGGAGGATAGGCGAGGCGAGAAGGGGAGGGGAGTGGGGGAGAGGAGAAGAGAGGGGGAAAAAGTTGCAAGAAAGATTTGCAACAATTTATCAGGCTGTTCTGTGATTCTCATTCAATGTTCTGTGACTATTCCATAGCTCACTTTATCCCAGGATTTACAGTCTGTAAGGATTATCTAGATACTATTTTGCAGCTTCACAACACAATGCTAGCAGTGTGGAGGCAGAAGGGCAACTGTGTTTGGGACATTTAGATGCACAGATGTTGAACAGGGCGTCTACTGTCCTGGACCTAGTGTGGGAAAGGGTTGGGGCTCCAGCTCTTTCTTTTACTTGGCACATTTCTCAAGGAAACTCAGACATCATTATAAAACATTCAAGATAAAACCCGGAGGCATCAGTCAGTACTCTTCAGTCTCCTCTCACCAGTAACTTTTGCCTTAATGAAAGGACTTCCATTCCAACAAAGAAAAGAAAGAAAAGTAAAGTGATTGGAGCACAGCAGTCTCATTCTGATTCAGTCCTTTCAAATGTTCTCTTTACCAATTTCCTTTATGTGCTTCATTATGTGCTTGCATTTTATCCAAAGAAGTTTCACACTTAACAAACTCAGAAAAATCTGCTATATGATCTGAATTATCTTCCGTTAGTTCTGTAAGGAACCTGTAGTTTTCCTTTTCATCATTCATAGACAAGACAATTGAGGAATGAAATGGTTCAGTAATTTGCCCTGAGGCAAACAGTAAAAACACTGAGGAACAAACTCCAAATTCAGTGTTCCATCTACCCAAATGAAGACGTACAACTTCAATTTAAGATCCCTGGTGCAGAACACATCCAATCAGAGAATTGGAGAAAAGATCTGTACCAGCACATTCAACAAAAATCAGTTGTTTTATTTAACAAAGTTGTTTTTTTGTTTTGTTTTATTTTTGTTTTTGTTTTTTCATACTAATAAGTGGAAAACAAGTCCCATTCACAGCTGAGGTGTCACAATGCAACCTGGGGAACATGAGCAGAAATAAGGGTTCAACTGAATCAGAACCTTTTGGTTGTGGGGAGGGGGGGCCCTGCTCTGCTACAGAGGAATTGATCTGGACCCAGTCACCTGATTTTCTGTACTTAAGAGCCTATTCTGGGCCACATATATCCAGATTTAAGAATTTGGTCTATATTCTGAAAGTTAAGCATTTTTAAGTAAAATTTTAAGTGGAATTCGCTCTTCAGATCGACTAGAAGCAAAGAAATCAGGTTACTAACAGGTTAAAATAATAGCCACAGTGCCAAACCACAACGATAACTTGTTGGAGGTGGTACAAAACTTAAAAGACAAACTATAAGTTTATTTTTTCAGCTTTCTTGACAGACATGAGAGCAAAACTCTTCTAAATTTGTATCCTAAAGGTATATATTTAAAGCATGGGAGAGGCACCATTGGAATTATGACAAAGAAGCAACACTTTAATATAGCTACAGGTGATAATTATTTTTTTGAAATTTTTTTATGGTTTAAAGACTATCCATGTTTACAGAAAATTCATAAATGGCAGTTCGCCTATGAGCTGCTCTAACATTTCACTGCTAATTCTCTTCTAGAAGATGGTTTGCCTTTAAGAGAAAGAGCATCAGCAAGGGATACAGGACTATGCAGCCATCTATCCCTAACCATTAATGTCATCATGTCATTTCATCTCTCCAAGCCTCGGGTCATTGGCATTATTGTCACTGGCATTCTTGACAGGCAGCATCAGTACATTTGACAATGGCTCTGGTTTCCTAACTAGACCCTGAAAGATCATTAAAATCACCTTAATGCGGATGTAAACAGCATAAAAAGACTGGTATCTTTGCCTTTCCTTTCTACACAAAGAGGACAGCATTTGAAGGCAACACGTACTCATTTGAAAACACTAGAATAAAAGACATCCACTCCACTCTTTGCGATAATTCCATAAAATTGGATAAAATCCAAGAAATTTTGATAGATTTTGTAGCGAAGTTGGTATCTGAATTTAAAAATATACTTTTTAATAAAACACACGGAAATTCCTGCTCTTACCTTGCAGCCTCTGCATCACATTGGCGATGTCGCGCGGAGACCTTGAGGCTGCCCGGGAGGCTGCCATGGTCCCTCCTGTAGCATGAACCCAACGCTAGGAAATTCTTCCCCCAATTAGGTGAAAGTCTGTGCCACTCCAGAAAACATGGAACTTTTCTAGATTTGCCAAGTCACAAGCGAATCCTCGCCGCAGTCAGGGAGGAGACCGCATTCTTCTCTGATGGCTACTCTCTTCAGTAATGTCCTGAAAAACAAAACAAAACAAAACAGAAAAAGTCAAACATTACAAAAAATTTACATAGGTCACAATAGGACTAAAAGAACTCTCTTCATTCAGTTAGAAAGATTCATTATCAAGTGAAGTGGCTAATATGAAAAATACTTATAAAGTACTATGCATGTGATAGAAATTTGATACTTGATTGGCCATGAAACAAAATTAGTTGATAAAAAGAGAAATGCTCATATTTACTTCAAGTTTTCTTTTCAAATTATAAACTTTATTAAACTATGTCTTAAAACTCTGTGTTCTGTTTCTCAGTATTCACAGGTTCTGTTATCCATGCTATTTTAGTTTTCACACACATATTTTATTGGGTTTCACTGTACTCTTTTCAGGAATAAGATCATATTCTACCACTACTAACAATTTGATTAATTAAAGTAATATAAAAGTAGGAACTATTTCATTCTAAAAATCTGACTTTCAAATAATCTAATTATAGGAGACAAAATGAGTCTAATTTAGTTTTGTTTTTCCCCTTCCCTATACAGAAAGACTCTAAAGTAATTTGAAAGGCTGGGGAGGGGGTAGATTAACCAAAAAGCACGTTGTCCTTCTAACTTTTTCCTGAATTCTCTGATTTGGTCAAGTGTAATTGCTCTGGACTAGGGTGGTAAAAAAGAGGTAGGTGAGTTGTTGGTGAAATCTAGACATTGAGAAATGTAATTTGAACAAGGTTTTCTTAACTTTAGACTTAGCTTAGGTCTTGCCATCAACAAAATAATTAGAGAGAAGAGAGGGGTGAATAACGCATCCAGAGAAAGAAACTTGACCATGGGGCCACACTGATGAGGCCTATGGGAGAGTGACACTTTACTAGAATCCTTATTTAATCTCTAAACTATGATGATAGTTATGGAGAAAGATGAGAAAGAGGGGAGGAGAAAAAAGCAAGTCTAAAGCAAGCATATGATATATGTGTGGGATGATCTACCTTCCTGAAGGAAAAACAAAATATGAGGAGTTTACGAGTACTATAAAATTATATTATTATCTAAATACATGGACTTTAAGGCAGTATTATTTGTGACGGATTGGTGAAGTCATAGTGTTATTATAAATTGAAACTGATTTTAAATGGCATAATTAATACTTTAGTCTGTGGTCAGAATGCACAAATACAAAAAAGAAAACATCCTTTCTGGGTGACTGTCTAAAAAAAAAATGCAAAACATTGCATATTGCTGCTGACTCGTGTACTGCACCAAAAGAAGGTACTAGAGCAAGAAAAGCTCACGAGCTGTTCATTTTGCTGGTCAGGGTGCAGAGATGCACTGAACAGTGTCAGGCGGTAAGAAGGTGGAGGAAGGCTTCTCCTGACTGTTTGGAAGGATATTCACTAGAAGTGGGATGCAGTATTAATACCTTCCAGGCTGGAGAATTACCTCTCTGTGAATGTCTCCACAAGAAATTCTCAGGGGAAATAATTACTGATGCCTGGGCTGTCACATTTTGTGGCCTGTAGCTCTGACAAAATTGTGTGCCCATTAGCAGCCTGTGTCTCTAGGGGAAAATATTCCACCTGCCTACATACCAAAGCTACCCTAACTTGCAAGACTCAGAGAGTGAGAAATGCCTGAGAGACCTTACAACTGGTTCCTCCAGGCTAAATTATGCAAACTCAAGAATATAACTTTCTGATATCTATCTATGTCTGTCTATGTATCCATGTATCTTTTTATTGTTATTATTTACTTTCATTCATACTAAGTACAGGCAAGGAAAGAAATTCATTTCAATCCCATACCAGGCTCCACACAGTACTGGAGTTCACATATGATTAGGTCATGCCCCCACCTTCAATCAATAGTTGTTGGACTAAAAGGTATTTCTGTAACTTATTGCACTACGACCACTCTACCTTCTTCCAGATCACATTTATTTCACATATGACATTAGCCCTCTTCGCTTCCCTTTTCTTCCCTTCCCTTCCCTTCCCTTCCCTTTTGCTCTCCTCCCCATTCCCCTTCTCCCCTTCCCTTTCCTTCCCTCTTCTCTCCTCTCTTCTTCTCTTTTCATTCTTCCACATTAAACTCAGAACTTGCCTGCTCATGTGCATGCATACGGTCTTAAAACCACAGCACAACCAAGATGTTCTGCATGCCTGTGCTTGGTGCTGGGACCATTGAGGTGAATATGGCATAGAATATGTTTTTAAGGAGTTGAGAACATGATGAGAGGCACAGCATAGAAAAGATAATACAGAAAAGCTAGGAATGAGTGCCACTATGTGACAGAGGAATATGAAGGACAGGACTAAGTCACTCTGATGGTTCTGGAAAAGTGTTCTGGGGAAAACAGTTAACACCTGAACTGAGTTTTGGCAAGTGAGTGAGTCAGCATTAGGCAAAAAATGCGGAAGATGTTTTAAAGGCAGAGGGACAGCCTTGAACAAAGGCACAAACGTAAGAAAGAGCATGACTTGCCCATGAAACTGTCAACAGTTTGATACCGAGGGTCTCTGCCAGCTGTTGTTCCGGTAGAGGGAGGAGTGGGGTAGTGGAGGGCCCCAGACACTGCTCAGAGGCATGGTTCTGTTTCTCCAGGAGGCAAAGAGAAATTTCATGGTATTAGACTCAGAGTGAGAAGGTATAATTTGACTTGATAAAACAATTCTGAAGGTATAATTTGGATTGTATATGAGGCAGGCAGGCTGGAAGATCTAGCAAGATGGGTTAGGAAGGTGTCTTGGGAATCCTAGCTGGAGATGATAAAAGACTCCAACCAGATACAGGAAACAGCACAGAAGGTGAAGCTGAAGAAATTTTTGTAAGATTTGGCAATCAATCAACTGGGATTAAGTGGGGCTGGTGAGAGTCTAGGTGGAAGGTGAGGTCTCCAATGTGAATAAAAGGATCTAAGGAGCCTCAGATTACACTCAGGATCCGTGATGCCAGTAGCAGAGCCCAGCAAAAGAGAAACTACATGAGATTTATTTACAAATGCTGTTTTTCCTCATGTCTTTGAAATAACTCTGTCAAGTCATTTCCTCATTATCCCTTCATATCACCCTCTGTGGAATCCTTGCAGTTGATCAAATCCACAGCATCATTACATGCCTGATCCAGGATCCTCATCCTACCTGAGGCTTTCCCTAAACATTTCAGCATGCATTCAGCACAATCTTCCCATGACTGTGCTGGTACTAACAATTCACACTAGCCTAAATTCACTTATATTCTTTACCATCCTTATTACCTTCTCACACCAGTCAGCCTGTGAACATTTATACACCAGTATTGGGAGTATAACGTCTAATGCTTTAATAAATTGACAAGTATATTTCTGAGCATATGCTACACCCTCCTTATGTGCTTTCTGTTTACATTTTTGAGGGTGTATCACGAATCGAATTAAGGACCTTGCCAGGCAGGTACTGTACCACTGAGCTATATCCCCAGCATGTGCTTTATGTTTAATCAAGTCAGTTAAATAATACTTCACATTTATGAAAAAAACCCTTCCCTACCATAAAAAAAACTGATGTAATACCCTTCCTTTTGCAGGCTTAAAATAAACCAGTTTGCTTTCATAATTCATGTACACAGATATATCCTATATTGTGCAATTGTGATTTTCTTGTTTTTTTTAACCTGGTACTTTAATTTAGTATCAAGTATAATACAAGAAGAGTAGACATTAAAAGATATGAGTGCTAAGCTTAACTCTACCCTGACTAGTTGGGTAGTTTTGATTTGGCTCTGTGTGTTGAGGTCCTCAATAACTGCCTATCAGAGGAAGTGTGGTACCACATAATACACAGACTTTGGAAGAAGAAATATCTAGAGCTGAGTCTTAATTTTATCTATTACTGTTGATACAATCTGAAGAAAAGTAAATTTTTTGAGGTCTTGTTTCTTTATGCAAAAATAGGTTTAATTTTACTCTTACTGAAATAAATTTTAAGAAGGTAAATACGGGACTGAGGGCATAGTTCAGTGGTAGAGTACTTGCCTAATATGCACAAGGCCCCGGGTTCAATCCACAACACTGTCAAAATAAATATATAAACAAGTACACAAATTAATAAAAAGATAATGTGTAACATATGACATGCAGTTGAGCTTTGGCAAATCACTGGTTTCTACTTTTCTTCTCATGTCCTCGTTTTCTCTACCCGCCATATAATATAAGAAATGGCCCTAAAATGGAAAGATGTTAAGAGAGTGCTCTCCATTTCCAAAACCAAGCCAGCAGGAATGACAACTGAAACAACTAGTCCACATCAGGAGACTCTCGAACTCTTGGTCACATAGCAGTGCTCTCGTGGTGGACACAACCTACACAACCAGATTGGCAGAGAAAGATTCAGAGTCATCAATGAGCTGTCTATTCTCAGGACTATCAGAAACATTTTCAATGGGTGCAGGATTGTGGGTGAGGGGTAAATTAATGAAAGGTGAAGCCAGGTACTAGGACGGAAAGAAAGAATTAAGGGGATGCCAGTGGGTTCCATAACAACTGATAACCTCTGTACATCTCCAAGTCTTTCCAGAAGGAGGTACTAAGACATAGTAGCTAAATACATCTGCCAAACTTAGCAGAAAAGTAAGATGCCTGCATTTATTATTTCACAGAAAATATGGACGGGAAAGTTATTGTAAGGAACAACATATATACCCAGAAAATAGCAGTGAACAAGACAGAGATTGTGTACCCAAGGGGAAGATGATATAAATAGTATATACAACAAAGTAGAATGAGTTAGTAATGAAGATCTCTGGACCTCTTTAGGAACAAACAGAATGCCATCTACTGCATATACTGTGCATGATACAGAGGGAATTTCGACCCTACGCTATCTGAGATTCTCATAGATGAATGATGTTCTCTTCTTAGCACCAATACCTGTGAAAAGCAGTCATGACATGCCACAACTTGATTTTTCCTGCTTCTACCCAAAATAAACAATAGGCTACTACAGCAGTTCCTTGTTTGCATGACTGAAAGGAACAAAGAAATTAGTAAGAGAAACCTTCTGGGCCACAAAAACAAACCCTACAGCAATGCAACTATATTTTTAGGTATTGGTAAACTACAGAAGAAAATCCCAAGCCCTGAAAAAACCAGGGTTGATGTAACTTACTCCAATTTGAAACAACAACAACAGCAACAAAAAGAAAGGAGATCATAAATTCATAAGCAGATTCACAATGGTATGACATATATACTACTGAATGAAATGTCTAAATCTGTACAATAAAGTATTAATATTGAAAGCTATCATTAAATAAAATTAAAAGCCACTTCCACACACCTTTAATTCAAGTCTTTGCTGTAGCGATGGCACATAGGTGCCTTTTAGTAGTGACCCTAATAAATAAACATTAAAATGGCTAAAAATGTAGAGGAGAACAGAGACATTCTGGGGCTGATACAAATATTTTATTATTATATGTGTACAGGAAATCAGTAAATAATGCTGTTAATGATTCATTATTATGCATTATGCTGGATAATAATAAATAGTCTTTTCCCTAGAAACACAAGACTATGAACAAGTAGTCACAACAGAAATTATAGCAGGGACCAGCATGAAAATCATTAAGTGTTATGATTCGAAATATTTTGTGATCCTGGAGTATAAAGTCTCTTGAAAGATACCTTCCACCTTCTTTTCACACTTGGCTTGCATATGTATTTTACTCCTCGTCCTGCATTAGTACTTTTTAGATTAGCCTATAAGGAAGGACACGTTTGAGAGAAGAATCAGAAATGTCCTCACAGAGGAACCTTGGGGCCTGCATGCCAGTCACATTCAGCCCACAGGGTGTGGCTGCAGTAGCTAGGGCTGTGAAAGTGTCACCTATCTTGCCCAGCTATGGGCTTCTTACTTCCTGTGATGTAAGTTGCAACTCCTGCCGGTTGCAAGGTGCTATGTGTGCTGCACAAATAACGGAAAGCAGGTCCCAGTGGAGCACCAAGCAGTTCTAGAAAATGTTTGAATGGTGAATCCCCACACCCAGCCAGGAAGGAATCAAATGAAGAGTCCTTGTACGGGGAAAATGAGAACAGAAGCAAAGCAGTTTTTGAAAAATCGTTGGTTAAGAAAGATAAATGTGAAGCTGTAATGTAAGAGTTGAGCAAATATTTTTCAAAGGCTAGCAATATTATAATGAGTCAGTGAGAAAATGTGTTTTTAGTTTTTAATCTTCAACATGAAACATATTGAATTAGTAGTGATCGGGTACGTTTTGTTCTAAATCTGCTACAAAGTAATAAACAGACTCAAAAATAGAAAATTGATATGCATTTCAGTACATTATTCTGATGATGTTAGGACTTTTTATCTATACTATTAATCTTTTTCAGCATGAAGAATAAAACAATCCTCTTCCAAAGAACAATCCTCATGACTCACAATTAAATCAGCATTTTATGCTGAGGGAGGTCAAATTAGTAACCTTTGCAAGATAAAAAAAATTGTTATGCTTTCGGTTCCATAGGCCTAGCTTCTGCATACAAATTTGACCTAGAAAAGTAGTTCTTAAATCAGGACAAAACTAAATTGCATTAAGGAGAGAGAAATAATTCACTTTGAGCTTTCTTAACGTTCACAGAAAAAAATTCAAATACATAGAAGTTTTCTATCCCAAACTGAAAATCTCAGAAATGAACATTTCGGGGATCTAAAGTTTCCCAGATATTTCCCCAGGGGCTGAACCTGATTGTGTCTACGGAGGAGGCCTGAACTTGGCAGCATCGAACACTGTTATCCTGATCAGCGCCCCTGGCCACCCCTCTCCTTCCTGCGCGGCTGGTGCTGCTTCCTTGTGCCCTGTAGCCCTGCCCGGTGCGGTGCACCTGCCGCCCTGTGCACCACCATTTCCTAGAACTCTCCCAGCAGCAGTGCAGAATCTGCCTCAGACGCGCCTTTCCGGAGGGGAGATAAAGTTAGCCTGCCCTCCAGTGCAACCGCACCATGACAGCGACAGCGGAGTCACCCGGGCCTCCGAGCAGCCTTCAAGCCCTGGGCTCTGCTCCCCACATTCCCTCCCCCAGCCCTTCCTAAAATAGTCTGGGGGTGGAGGAAAGGAGGCTCCTAGAATCTGCTCAATCCCCTGCATTTCCCATCTGATAGTAGCGACGGCACCGACCATCACAAGAGGGTGGCTGCTTTCGCTTCTGCATCACCGGAGCCAAGGATGTGCCTCGAACGGAAATGACAACTCAGGGAGGGGGTATTCATAGGGATATCTACGTACTAGCTGAAAAGAGCCTCCCAGCCCCCTCGTCTCCTTATCCACGAGTGTTACACACATGCACACCACCGCCACCCTCTTCCTCCCAGCCAGCACGCAGAGCTCAGCTTGCAAGCGCAAACTTGCTTGCAATGTGTCTGCAATTTGTTCCTCCTGACCTGCCTCTCTCCAGTTTCTTTCTAGGTCTCTCAGGCTGTGCTTTTTACCTTGCCAGGCGGCCTCTTTCGGTTCCCAGCAGCGAGGCGACGCGAGCAGGCGACTGCTCCTTCTGGCGCGGTGGGGCGGCGGGTGCGTTGCTGTTCCCCGCCTGTCGCCCGGGCTCGGGCGCGGTCTGCAGGCTGCAAGGAGCCCGGCAGCCCTGGTGACCGAGAGCAACAATCCCAACCTCGCTCGGGCCCGCGCTCGCCCGGCTGGCGCGCACACACTGCCTCCCTCGACCGCTTCCTCTCCCGGCTGCACCCTGGGGGATTAGGCCTCCCCCATCCCGCCCCTCGCAGTTTCTGCTCCTGTCAGATGGGAAGGTCGCCCAGGACGGCTCAGCCTCCCGCGGAGACCCAGCGCCACCCCTGGGCCGCCACACCCCCTGCCCAGCCCCGCTCCCTGGGCTCCAGGATGCGCCTGTCCCTGACAGAGCTGGGGGCGGGACCTGGAGACTCCGTGGCCCCGGCCCGGCCCCCTACCTATCTCCGAGCGATGCTTGGCTCTGGCTCCTTCTCTGCTGCCGCCAAGCCCTCCGGCCGATTCTGTCTGTTGGTCCCTCCCGTACGGGCCCAGGTGGGCAGGGAATGGCCCAGAGCGCTGGGACCTCCTCCGCGGCCCAAATGAGCCCAGCTGCCCTGGCTGCTAACTTTTTGCTCAGGTTGTCCCCGCACCGCTGGTGTCTCTAAGCAGAGTCTGTCTTGAAAGGCCAGGAAGTCCCCTGACGGCCCCAGAAAGGACCGAAGCATGTGGAGGAGCACATTCCTCTGGCTCCTCATGACTGGACCTCCAGGAAGATCCTACCAACTGACTTTTGAAGCTGTCTGATCAGTAACACAATTTGAGAGAGTAGTCAACCTTTATACACACACACACACACACACACACACACACACACACATATATATATATATATATATATATATATATATATATATATATAAAACTCTGTTCATGAAGCTTACATTTCTTGAGAAGGTACTTGACACCTGCATCGCATTAAATCTTATTTATTAGGATGATTCTTAAAAGAAAAAAAGAAGCTATCCCGATGTTGCCTGGTAGCATTCAGGAGAATTTATTTTGTTGTGGTTTTATGGTTTCCAAGCAAAGTCAAACACAGTCTCTCTTTGACAACAATAAAGTCCAAGTCCAACAGGAATACTGCAGCTAAAATAACTGAAGGTGTGTTGTAATAATCTTAAAAAATAAGTATCCTTTGAATCTTCAGTTGGAATACAATACTTTTATTCCTTAAATTTGTGGGAAAACCAGTTCATAAAGAAGATGAAGTTTCTTTCCACTTCTCCCTCACCTGCAGCCAACATTCCCACCGTTAGCTGTTCATGTTCTTCAAATTCTTTCCTTGATCCCACCAAACTATGATTATAATCATAATAATGTCTGAAGCAATTCTGACAAAGCAATCCGATGTCCTCTATCCCCTTGAGTTTATGATTTCTTTTTAGAGACCAAGGAATGACTCTCTAAATGCAGTACTTGATAATCAGAAGTTGGGGGATGGAGGGAGGGGTCTCTTATCAGAGTCAGCCCTTATCTCTTCCGAAGGGCAACTCTTGTAATGGCTGGCAGATCTCCGCGTGGGCATAACTAGACCGTACATGTGCAGAGAGAGCTCAGTGTCCTGGTCAGCATGTTCTTTCTCTGCCCAGGTACCACCGAACCCAGGTCCACACTTCAGGTTTTCTGCTCAGAAGGAAGGGCTGTACTACCTCAGTGCTTCTTCCCAACCCCTACTTTCTCAAAATCACACCACTGGCTCTTGAAGATGAGGTAAGGAGAAATTGTATGAACTTGATTTTCTGTGTGTTCAGTAACTGCTTCGTGTGGCTGACTTAAAATGCAAGCTTGAAGCACCACTCCTGCCAGTTTGAACTTGATGAGACCTAACTTCTGTCCTCTCAGTCGCAGAAAAGACAGGGGCTGGGCATGGCTGTCTGGCATATCTTCTCTGTTGATTCCAATTGTCACCCTCAGCTCAACCTTATCCTCCATAGACTCCTGAGCACATTTTGGACATTTAGAGGGGCTTGCCTTTTTCACTTGTCCTGGGAAAGGTGCTGTTGCTTTATTTAATTCAACTTAACAATTGCAAGAACACCTGCTATATACCAAATGTTGCCCTGAGCTCAGGAGCTACAAAGGTCAGCAAAAGCTGACCTGGTTCCTGCCTTCACCGTGCCTACGGTACAGCCAGGGAGAGACATCAAAGAAGCACATGAATACTTACAGAATCCCATTCTCTAAGAAAAGGCTAACGTTGTTATGAGAATTTTCAATGTGGGGAATTAATTTATTTCAGAGATCAGAAGACTTTTCTCAGGGGAGACAACTGAGCTTTGATGTATGGGAAGATGACGATAACTAGGTAAGGAGAAACTGGAGGCCGGAAGATTTCTCCGGCATTGGGCAAAGCATGCACACAGGATTTGGGGAAGAAAAACGCACTGTGCACTTGACAAACTAAGGACGACACGTGTGGCTGGCTGCAGAGGAGAATCCAGAGGCGAGGGAGGTAGCAGATGTGGGGAGCAATGGGTTCAGTGAGGCTCAACAGAGCTCTTCAAAGCTACCCTGAAGAGATGTATCTTCACATTGCGAAATTGAAATCATCTTCTTGTATGGTCTCATATAGTGGCACAGCTCAATTAGAGTTACCGTTTGAAATTTTTCCTTTGGCTAAAGGATGGAAAATCTATTAGAAATTGGGTCCAGAATCAATAACTGTGCACCAGTTAGGAAGATACTGCAGTAATCATTTAGAAAAGGAACATGGCATGCATTATTAGAAAGACAGTGGTAGAAAGAGTAGATGGATCTGAAAGACACTAAACAGATGAAACATATAGGGCCTAGGGTCACAGCTGCAGAATGAATGCCTGTATATCCCACTCTACCCCAATTCATATGTTGAAACCTAGTTGCTAATGGGATAATGGTGACACCTGTGAGGGCTTTTCAGGTCTTGAGGATGGCACGTTCATAAATGGGATTAGTGCCATTATGAGAAACTCACAGAGAGCTCTTCAAATGTTCTGCCTTCTGAGAACAGTGCAAGAGCATATCCACGAACCAGGAAGTACTCCCTCCTCAGACACGGAATTTTCAGGTGCCTTGATCATGGACTTTCCAAACCTTTAGAACTGTGGGAAATTACATGTCATTTAAAAGCCATCAGTGAATAGTACTACATTAGAGCAATCTGCTGCTCTAAGACATGAGCCAAAAAGAAGTTGGAAGAGTTATACTTTACCAAAAGAGTGGATAAAATCTCAGGTTTTAAGCAAGAAAGTCTGAAGTTTGAGTCCCAACTCTACCATTAAGTACCTGTGTGATTTTTGGCTGGCAATTTGCTTCTCATGAAGTTTTTTTTGAACAACCTATGAGTCAGGATAATAATAGTATTTCATTTATAGGCCCATTGGGACTAAATGAGCTAAAACCTGGAAAGCATTTGGTACTTCAGTACCTGGCATGTAGTCAATAAATGCAAGATGCAATTAGCATCATTATTCTTGTCATAGTTATTATTACTTATATTCTATATGTGTCTGAAGTTGGCAGATGAAGGGAAAATTATCAATCTCTGCCTCACCTTGCAATAACTTGATTGAGTTAGGACACCAGTTCCAGAGAAGAACGAAGTATAATCCCAGGGCCAGAACAGCTAAGAGATAGCTGCCAGGGTATCTGTCTTTTTCTCACATGGTCTCAATTTATACTGAATGCTGTCCTCATGTCACTGTGGCTGGGTCCCCAATGTCCTCTTTGCATTAATAGAAGGTAGGAAATTACAGCAAGCTTGCAGATTGCTTTCAGTTCAGCTTTATCCCAATTCCTGCATTGTCATGCTCCAGATACTTGTAAAATAGGAGTTATGATGCCCATATGAAATCAGCAAATAATTATTTCTGTCATTGCCATTTCTGTTTTATGCAATTGTGTTAATATTATGGAAAATTACAATATTTAAACCTTTTCATTTATCAAAAGCAGCCATCCCCACCAGAGTTGGATTTCAACTCACATGAGCACATGTGCAAACTAAGTGAATCTCTTCTCCTACCTCCCTTACACAAACTTACCTATCTGTGAAACCAATTATAAAGGATATTGCAGTAAACTGCTAAGCAAAACATCTCTCTTACTTTTTAAAAGTAAAGAGAGATGATATCTCCCAGGGTCTGGATGGAGTCAGCAACAGTCTGGTTTGGGTTTAGAAACTTGGGAACCTCTTGCTAGGTAATAAGCTCAAATAGAGTCAATGCCATCTGCTAACAAGGAAACAAAGGATAGGCAGGAAAAAGGGGTTCAGTTTTCCTGGCAAGGAAGTGCCAAGTCCTATGAATTTAAGGCTCAAAAGACTTAAATCCTCTAAAACATCCCTTTATCCAATTTTCAGCTTACTCTTACTCTTTTCATTAAGGACCTATCTTTTACATAAGATATCTAGCAAGGTTTTGAGTTCATCTTGCACAGTAATTTGTAACTTGTAGGAACTGCAGGAACTGATTTTTGGCCTTATCAAGCATGTGGCTATGAGTGCAAGTATTCTAGCAGTTCTCTGGTTGTCTGCTTATGCCTTGATCTAAGAACATAATGCTTCTGTTCTTGTCCCTTTCTTGTTAGGGCCACTGGTGCAATTAGAAATAACTGACTTCCCCACAGTCCTTTCTGCTCTCTTTTGTATCATAAGATTGTAAAGCAGTAGCCACTTAATGTCCTAACATCTTCTCTTCAATAGGCTCTTTATTTCAGGATTCCATAGTAGTTGATTTAAGAAGCTGTTTACCACCATCTTCCAGGTCTGCCTAGAATTCTATTTTGCATTGCCAATGAGGTCATCACAGTTAGTAAATACAAGCAGAAAAGAAAAAAGAAAAAAAAAAAAGAAACCAAAAAACAGGAATCCTATCTTTGAAGTAGTGTTAATATGATGTATTGTGTCAGTTGGGGATTCAATACATGAAGTTCAGGGCTAAAAAGTCTGAAAAGACTGGAGAGGTTGTATGACTGCCTTTGGCTTCCAGGTAGTACCACTGTGGGTGCATCCAAACTCTGCAGGTTACTGCTGCCACCCAGAGGTCAAGATACTGCAGCAAACCACCAGCAACCTCGTGGCAGCCTTGCTCTGAGGCCCTTCCTGCTGAGGAAGCTGGGGTTCAGCCAGCTACCCCAGAATGACTGCCATTGCTGCCACAAGATGTCCTATGTCCTCCTTGCCTCCCAAGTCTCATGTGAAAGCACTGGCAGAAAGCAAACTCTACTCAAACCCCCGAGGAAGGGCAACCTAAGAAATGAAATTTTCAGACTTCTAACCCCAAAGATATGAGTGAGAGAGAGAGAGAGAGAGACAGAGAGAGACAGAGACAGAGACACAGAGAGACAGAGACAGAGACAGACAGAGGCAGACGGAAAGTTTAATGAACAAAATCTGCTTACCAACAAACAATATACCGTACAAACACAATCTTGAGTTGGACAGGTTAATGCAAATGTTTATTTAAAATAAAACTCACAGAAATCTCACTGTAAAAAGCTGAATTTTTTTCATCTATTATAACTCATTAATATGAGGATTCATTAAATTTGATTTTAAAGCCATTTTTAAAAGAAACATAAAACATTTATTTCAGAATCACTGATAAATTTTAGGATGATAGCATTAGTTCTCCAATGTATTTTGCTTGTCACTTTCCTTCCCATGTTTTCTTCAGGATCTGCTTTTGTTAGATCATTGTTGTCCTTCCCTTTTGTTGGTCAGCCTCTTCCATGATAATAGCCATGGCCTTGTCTTTATCAACAATGATAATCATTTGTAATATTATCTAAACCAAAAACACATAACTTGAGCATTGCTTTCTTTCTTTCTAGTCTTCTGTCTCTAGTTTTCCAATCCTAATGCAGAATGAGAATATGTACTGATTGACGAAAATACTGCAGTCCTTACAAAAACCTTGTTTGAATTCTTCAACTCTATTTTTTGGATGTTACTAGGGTAGATCTTTTCTTTAATGAAACAAGACAGTTGAGTTTCATATTCTAGAAAATTGTTATAATAAACATACAAATCATAAATTTTGCATATGAATGGCACTCACTTGAAAGAGGTATTTCTAGGTGCATGAAGTACATAACCCACATTAACCATAGGTAACAACTCAATAGTTTCTCCTTACCTGTAGCTCCCCCTTCTGAAGTTTCAACTACCTGTGATCAACCACGGTCTTAAAATACTAAATGGAAAAGTCCAGAAATACATAATCACAAATTTAAAATTGCACATCATTCTGAATAACATGATGAAATCTTGTGTTGCTCTTTTCTATCTGCCCAGGATGTATCCGTGGATAAGGAGAAAGTACTAATTTATCCTACAGTGTTTTGTATTGCTCTTCATTTTCCTGTTCATTCCCCTTAAGCTGAGTTACAGTCCATGTTTACCCAGCATACTCATCCCCTTCAATTACTGTCCCCTCATCTTGTCATATTCACTTGGCCAAATCACATTCCTGGCTAAATTCATTTCAGCCTTCTTTACACCAGAACTCACACTGCTGAGCAAAACTAGAAGAAGACTCAATCATGCAAACTGGTCTTTGCATTTCTGCTCACCAGGGCAAACGTCCCTGAATACTCAATTTATCTCACCAGTATGTTATTCCACTTCCTAAACATTTCTTGCTTCTTCCTGTCTCCTCCAAATTCCAAATTTTTCTTCACATTGACATTTTCAGTTGATAACCTTGCCTGGACTTGTTAAGCAATCAAGAAAATTTCAGCAAGTTCCCACCAGCATCTTCTATGCACTGTCTCCTTTAGTGCTCATATACAGCATCCAAACTT
Source organism: Dasyprocta punctata (assembly GCA_004363535.1). Lineage (NCBI taxonomy): Eukaryota > Metazoa > Chordata > Mammalia > Rodentia > Dasyproctidae > Dasyprocta > Dasyprocta punctata. Next base: position 26,707 of record RJWM01021699.1, read on the forward strand.
GTCTTCTAAAGCTTTGCATGAACTCTTAAGCTTCTAACTAAGTTGACCTCCTCCACTTACCTTCTTGATCTGTCATGTCCAGCCAGCATATTTTTCTGTCTTCCCAGAGCCATTACTTTCTTTTCTATTTACTAGTTCATCCCTTCAGCAGGGAAGCATGCTGCTATTACTCCCATACTACTAATAATTTTAGTATCTCTTGATTATCACCTGAGTTCCAAATACAACCTCATTGCTCTCTCTCCTTGCTCTCAGAAAAAACAAAAAACAAAAAACAAAAAACAAAAAAACAAAACTAAACTAACAATCTTCTTAAAACAACTGTCCCTCCCACTGTTGGCAATTTCTCTAATCCCTCTGGCTTTCTTGAACTCATTGCAACCAAGTCTTCCTTCATTTCCTGCACCCCACCATATCTAGGCAAACAATGACTTCTTTGCTAATTTAAATGATCTGACTTCTACCTTCTAGAATCATTTGAGATCTGTTCTTTACCCCTTCCTCCTTAAAGTACTTTCCTACTTTGGCTTCAGAACCACTCTTTTCCCTCACTTTCTTGCTTCTTCTGGTTGGTTTTCCTTGATCTCATATGCTACTTCCTTCTTTTCTCCCCAACCTGAAGACTTGGAAGGACTAAGAACTCTACTCATGGAGCTTTTCTATTTTCCAACTGCCCTGATTTCTGGGCAGTCTTATTTAGCTTTATGAGTTAAGTATCATGAAAATGCTATTAATTCCCACATTTCGATTTCTAGCCCAGGCCTCTCCCATAAACGCAAGACTTATTTATTCAGTTGACTGCTTGGGATTTCCCCTGGAACTTTAAAAGCTATCCCAAACAAAATAGGCCCAAAATGAGGACTGTGATCTTTTCTTCCAAACCTGCCACTCTTTCTGTCTTCCTTTCTTCAGTTTATGATAATTCTGTCTTTCTCAGTTGCTCATACAGAAGCCTTGGCATCATATTTGACTTTTCCTTTCTCACTTTGCACCTTGAGTCAGTCAGCAAACCACACTGACTCCTGTCTTTAAAAATTATCAACCAAATGTCCTTGTTCTTAAAAAACAACTGAGATACTTAGTGGCAGCAACTCATGGTATTTTCAACATGCTTTTATACAGATCAGAAAAAGTAACCTAAAGAAAGAAAGAGAGGGACAGAGAAATAAATGGGGAAAAAGTAAATAATTCACAAATCTAACTAATGTCTGTGGGAGTTCTGTGTAATGTCTTTGAAACTTTCCAGTACGTTACTAGAAATATGTCTAGAATCCATCACTAGGCATCTCAACTGCTACTACCTTATACCATCATCACTGGCCTTCAGGCTATTCTTAATGTGTGTCAGATATATCTTATTTCAGTATAAGCCTGAAGATGTCATTCCTTTGTTCAAACCCCCCCAATAGCATTCCATTTTGCTTTGCATGAAAGATGAAGTTCTTTGTGATCTATGAGGCCCTACATGATTTGTTCTTTGCTTTCTATTAACTCTAGCCCCAACTACAAATCTCTGCTACATTCACTGCTCTGCAGCTGCATACATTCCTTGACATTTTTGAAGGTTTCTGGAAATGTTCCTGCCTCAGGACACTGTTTATATGATGTTCCCTCTGCCTTGAAAATTGCTCACTTACCTTATGCCCTAACTTTTTCAGATCTTTTATCAAATAATCACCTCTTAGTAAAGTCTTTCCTCAATGTTGTACATAATAGTTTCAAGTACCTTCCACTCTGGCTTGACTATTCTTTCTCATATTTTATTTGTTTCTCCAGCACTTGGCACTAACATTGAATTTACTTTCTTCACCTGTATAGTTTATTTTCTGCCTGTCTCTAAAATATGAACTCTATGAATGCGGATCTTTTCATTTGTAAACTTTGATAGTCCCTGATTCCAAAACAAACACATAAAAGATACACTCAATAAATATTTGTTGAATGAGTAAATATATACTGATTCAATTTTATAATAGTTTATAGAATTCTATCTATCATTAAATACCTAATTTATTATTATCAAATCCACTGAAAATTGGTTATACAAATCTCTGGGACATCCTGACCCTCAATGAGCCACCAGTACAGATTATCTCTTATTTTGTGACATAAAGAGGTAGAAAAAGATATTTATCTTTCTTTTTAGCTCCTTACTTGTATCTTTTCATTGAGGTTTTTTTTAACATTTCAGAAGTACTTCTTCTGCTTCTATACTTTTGGATATTTGAACATACGGTTCTATGCCTGAAATAGATACTGGTAAGTGGACATTTCTGAAATCCCCTGATAATCACATCTGAGAGTGCATGTGGTTTTCATTGTTTCTTAGGGTTTGTGTAACTCTCTAGGTATGTTGAAACCTTTTCTTTGTCCTTTATCATATATTAATATCATCTATCTTTTTCTGTTTTTATTTCCCTCTTTTCTCAACAGATTGCAACATTTTCAGGATACTTTTAAGAGCTATTTCAGGGGAACACAATTTTATCCAGCTTGTGTATGACAACTTCACTAAATACTGTTTGGAACTGAGCATTGGTTTACAAGACAACTGTGCCAGTAATGACATCAGGTCATGGATGAGTTTGCAATGGGAAAAGATCATGTACACTGAAAACTTCTTAATTGGATTCTTATAAAGAGTGTTCCAGACTGGCTGAATAAACTCACTAGCACAATTTTATGGGCCACTGGAAATATTCCAAGGAGCCTCTAAAAAGGAAAACAGACCTTTGTTTATGAATTTCTTCTTCCTGGTTTATTTCACTCCACACACCTATTTTGAGGTGGAAAATTTGTGTGCAATCATCATAATCAAATTTCTGTGTGAACATGTGTCACTTCAGACTCATTATGATACAAGTAAAGCAACTCCAGTTGACACTCACAAAAATAATGCAAAAGATATGTAAGCTATTAACAGTCAGAAGGATAGATCTCAAGACTCACCCAAAACTTTCATCAGGGATCTGATTCTTTTGTATTGCTATGTCTTCTACTGCTACATATTGTGCTCTTTCCAAGGTGACTCTTCTCATGTCTATTGTATGTCTACTGGCAGTAATGTAGCCACCACATATCTCTTGGTTTATCCATTGAGAGAAAAGGTGTTTATGTCTAAAATTACAGACAAATGTCTTAAAGTTTAACACAATTGGACTAGGTTAGATTATGTGCCCAACATGCTCCTCACACTAATCATTGTGTCCAGGAGGAATAAAGCGATTTAGTTGGCTTTTACCCAATCAGAACTCACCTCTCGTACTAAACTTGACATAATATCTTCCCAAAGCAGATGGTCTGCAAACAAGATGCAGATAACCTGTGTTTGCACCCAAAAGAGACATAAACCAGGTTCACTGGATTTGGGATAATTTGAGGTAAGTGTTTTTTGCTTTTGTCGCACTCAAAGGGTCAAATTACGAAGTGTGGATGGGGCATAGTTAGACCATAAGGCATAACATTGGAATTTAAAGTGAGCAATAGTAGAGTCATAACTAATCTTGGGCCACAGGGACACAAGGAGGGAGAGCTCACTGGAACTTGGGAGAGAAGTTCTGTGGCATGTAACATACTGGCAGAAGCAGGGATCCTTGAGGGTCACAGGAACTTCAGAGGAGCTTAGGGAGGGAGACACAAGATGAAGATAAATTAATACTCTAATATCCTTCTTTTCTTCTCTTTCTTCTTGGGCCCTTCATCATCCAAACAAAACCAGAAGCCTGAGAATAAAGGAACACAGTGATGCCCATGTTGGACATCTTTCTAGGGAAGATTACAGAGTGAAAAGGACCCAGAAAGGAGGACAAATGTAGCATATTCTGTATAGTACCTGAGTCAAAACCAGAGGACTATGAGGAAAGAAAGGTAAGACAATAAACCCTGAAGAGGCAACTAACCAATATTTCCTGTCTACCAGAGGATTCAGTCATCTTACAAGGAATCAGGAACTTTTAAGATACACAGATGGTACCTAGTATTCAAAAAAAAACAAAAAAAGTGGATAAAGTCTCTTGAAATTGTTGCTAATATCACATTATTTGTATACTTTGATTGAGCTATAAATGACCCCCTAATGTCTCTTGTTAAGAGCTGAGGCTTTTAAAAAGTGATTGACTCGTGGGGATGCTCTAATCATCAATGGATTAATCCACTGATGGGTTCATAATTGAATGTGCTCTTAGGAAACGAGACCCGGTTCACTGGTGGTCTGACTGGGGAACATGCTTTCTTGTCCCTGGCCCCTCCCCTTCCTCTCTACTTCCTGCCTGCTATGCTGTGAGAAGCTGCCCTCTGCCAGGCCTCTCCATTATGTCATTTTTGCCTGGGATCCAGGTGACCATGGACCGAATTCATGAGACAAATAAACCTCTCCAATAAATTGCCAATGTTGGATATTTTGTCCCAGCTGCAGGAAAATGACTAATACAATATATATTAATTCTCTCCTGTTACAATGACTAGAAGTGGGGGCCAACTATTTAACTTAAATAACCATAATTTAAACACATTTTATGTTGATGTCTTGGTTACTTTTCTCTCATTGCTGAGACAGAATACTTGATGCCCAAAATGAAGGAAGGGAAGGTTTATTTAGCTTACAGTTTTTGGAGGTTTTAGTCCATACTCAACTGGTTCCAAGGCAGGGTGGCGTAGCTGCAGCAGATTCCAAAAGCAGCAAGAGTGAAAAGGCAAAAGGAGGAGGGCACACCTCCTTCCTTCCCCTATATCGTATGCCAGTTCCCCTCCTCTGGGCAGGTGTAGCACTCACACCACCAATCCCAGCGCTAGACGATAAATCATTCACAAATGCTAGACTCAGCCACCCCAGAAAGACCCACCTCCCATGACCACATGAGGCTTTGGGGGGACATTTAAACAAACCACAACAGTTGGTTAGAAATAGGCTTCTTAATAATAAAGTATGTTAAACAGTTAAAGTTTATTCTTCCCAATTATCTTTGAACACAGTTTTGGAATTGTTCTGCTTATGTTCTAAAATCAGTTCGAGAACCAACAGGGCCTAAAGTGGATATGAAAAATTAGTTTTGCTTTTCCAAGCACAGAAATACTGTGTCCCAGTATGGTTACTGCTGTGACAGCTGCCATAATTGTAGGAAGAGTGAAAAATACTCCTTCTACTTATAGCGCTAGCCTTAGGAGTTTCAGGTGGACATCTCATTGTACAACACAGTCTTCAGCTTCCTCCCCAGTGCACTTCATGTCATGATGCATGCCAAGGTTTGAACAAAATAATGACTCTTTGACATTTCTACACAGGCCAAATGCAGCTGCACCCCATTTAAGGACAACTATATGTTTGAGAAATGCGCTATGTGATTTTGTGGTCATACTAGAATCACAGAGTATGCTGACATAAATCTAGGAAAGGTAAGTCAATCACTCAGCATGGACTCTTGACACAATAGAGAAGTGGCAGACACAAGAAGTACAAGATGCCTGCTGGTGTAACATAGGATACTATTTTACAGTTAACTTTTGCCCTTATAAGCACAGTAGATGAATGTACTCTATAATAATTGCAAAATTTAGTATAGTAAGTTTATAAACAAATAACATAGTCCTTTAGTATCATGATCAAGTATCATGCACTGTATACACTGTACATGCTATGCTTTCACACAACTGGCAATGCATTAGGTTTTCTACACCACCATCACCACAAACATATGAATAATGGTTTTCACTAAAACATTACAGTGGCTATGATATAACTAAGTGACAGGAATTTTTCAGTTGCACAATATTTTAGTGGGAACATTGTGGTGTATGTGCCCCATTACTGATCAAAATGTTGTTATTCAGTGCATGACTGCAATTTCTTATATCCATACCCTCATAGCCTATGTATCTCTGTATCTCTATCCTGAATCTAAGAATAGACTTCTTTTCTTCTATCATCATAACAGGAATAACAAGAACCCTGTCTAATGCGGTCTTGGAGAACTCTGGTGTACACAGTGAACAGACTGAATGCATCACCAGGAAGTCACTGGTGCAGCTGCTGAGGTGATAGAGGCTGTAGAAACCCCAGTAGGATAAAAATGCCATCTGGAGTTTATTACTAACCATCATATTCTGTTAGCATTTTAATCTTGAAGGCAGATACAGTCTCATCATTTTAGGGTTTTAAATTGCCTGAATTCTGGTCCTATAGTCTGTTATGCTTCCCTTTAGGTTTCAGTCCAGCTGGGCTTCTGGCATCAGTCTGGCCTGGCAGAGGCAATGTAAAGAGCCTTGGGACAACAGCTCAGTAGCCGGGCAGCAGGCTGGTTATGAGACATGTCTGCCTTCAGTGTGGGTGCCTCACTGATGCACTAGTGCCTTGATTCTCTGTAGCTAGGTCTCTGTCTCTGCACCAATGAGTGGCTGCCTTATTTGGGAATGATTTATGTACTGCCTTATATCCCAACTCCACAGCAGTCAAAACCATCATAATGTGTGCTCTTAGGGATTCTTGAAGGCTTCCTGCCTAGAGACACGCTAATCTCCTGATAATATATCCGTAGTGACTTCCTCAACCATTAATATATCATCATCAGGTCTTATTTTGGGTTTAGAGTCTTTGTTATGCTCTCCATCCTGAGTTTTCCAGAATTCTACTTAAAAACTGAAACCATGAAAGTGACACTTCCATTCAAATGCAAATATTTACAGTGGTATCTTGATCTACAAGCTCAATTTTCTCCACAGTTCTGGTTGCAAACCAAACTAGATGAGAATCGAAACAAATTTCCCACTCTGGTCAACATTTAACCTAACCATTGAATTTGATTCGGTTCTCATCCAACTTGGTTTGCCATCAAAATTGTGGAAAAGAATCAAGTTCATGAACTGAGGTACCATTATACATGGAAAATCTTTGGAAATAGTTCACTGGTCTTAAGATGCTAATAATTTTTCTACCGCTTATAAGTCACATATGTTGAAAATTTGATCATCTCACTATTTCTATTACAGCCAGCTTGGTCCAAGTCACCACTGTCTTTCAGCTATGCTATAACCAGGGGCTCCTAATTGGCATGGCAAAAGATAAATCCAGAAAGAATGACTTCAAAGTCCAGAATGATTAATCTCATTAATGACTTGATAGGAGAAGAGTAATTATATGAGGGTTGCATTTTAGAAAGCTTAATTCACCTTCTCTGTGTGTGTATTAGTCTACTAGAGTTTTCAAAACAAAACACCATAAACTGGGGGCTTAAATATGAGAAATTTATTGTCTCACAGTTTGGGAGGCTGGAAACCCAAGATCAAAGTGCTAGCAGGGTTGGTGTCTAATGAATCTTCTCGGCTTGGCCTACAAATGGCCTCTTTTCTGCCGTGTCTTCTCTTGGCCTTTGCTCCCCATGTACACATCCCTAGTGCCTCTTCCTTCTATTAGGAAGCCAGTCATATTAATTTAGGGACCATCCTTATGATCTCTGAACTTTTTTTAACGTCAAAAATATTTTTATTGGTAGATGTTCGTAGTACATAATGATTATATTCATTGTAGGGAATTAGTACATGTACATGACATTTCTTAATTCTTCTAACCTCTTCCCATCTTCCTGTACTCTCCCTCCCCCTCCCTGCATTTCTATATATTATATACATATATACTTTTTAATTTTATTGGCACACATGTACAGTACATAATGTTTACTCCTCGTGTGGAGTTGGTACAAGTACACAATACATTTCAATTACGTTTTCATCTCCTTTCTCTTCCCTCCCTTTAACCTATCTCTATCTCTTGATCTCCTTCCCCTTCGAGAAACATCTGTTTTCCTACTTTCTATTATCTATTTCTTAGTCTGCTCTTTATTTTTACTTTAGGTTTCTCATATAAGGGAAACTATGTGACATTTAAGCTTGTGTGTCTGATTTGTTTCACTTAACATTATGGTCTCAGGGTACACCCATTTTCCTCAGAATGACTCCATTTTATCTTTCTTTATGCATCTTATTGCATGTTAATGCAATGTTTTCTTTATCCATTTATCTGTTGTTGGACAGATAGGCCACTTTCAACATTTAGCTATTATGAATTCTGCTGCAACAAACACAGGCATGCATGTTCACCTAACTTGAATTACCTCTTCAAAGGCCTTTTCACCAAACACAGCTGCACTGGG
>RJWM01021700.1:0-34598 GCA_004363535.1 Dasyprocta punctata
TGCATTTTAGGTTGGCCTTCAAACTCACTTTGTAGCCCAGGCTGGCCTTGAACTTACAACAGTCCTCCTACGTCAGCCTCCTGAGTACTGAGATTACAGGCATGTGGCAGCCCAGGCTGGTCTTGAACTCGCAGTGATTGTCCTGCCTCAGCCTCCTGAGAGATGGGATTACAGCTGCAGGCCCTCGCTCCCAGTTTAGATGAACATTTTTAAAAGTTCCCTTTAGGGGCCAGGGGTACAGCTCAGTGCCATAGCGCCTGCCTGGCAAGCTCAAGGTTGTGAGTTCAATTCCCAGAAGGAAAAAAAAAAAAAGCTCCTCTGAACCCCAGACCTTGGGAGGCTGAGACAGGAAGATCAAGAGTTCAAGACCAGCTGAGCTACATAGTAAGTGCACAACCAACCTGGACTACATATCGAGACTCTAAGAAAAAAACCTCCATTGAGCTGCTTCATAAATAATTTGGGACAGCTCCGTGGGAGTCAGCAATACCTGTGAGGGGCACCTGGGGCCCATCGTGTCCCCTACCAGAGGTGGACACCCTCCCAGTGAGGGTGCCCTGTCTCGCCATCAGGTTCAGACATCATCATGCAGCTGGACGATGTGGTCAGTAGCACCGTGACCGGCCCGCGCGTGGAGGAGGCCATGCACAGGTGGGCACCGGCAGGGAAGGCATCGGGGCCTGCAGCCTCGTCCCCCTCCCCTGGGAGCTAGTGACCGGGGCTTCTTGCAGGTCCGTCCGCTGGCTGGACAGGTGCATCGCGGCGCATCGGCGGCCCGACAAGCAGAACCTCTTCGCCATCATCCAGGGCGGGCTGGACCCCAGCCTCCGGGCCACCTGCCTTGAAGGTAAATACACTCACGGGTGGGACCAGGGCTTGTCCCTCACTGAGGCTCCCTGCAGGCCGGAAGTGCCATGCTCAGGCCCGAAGTGAGATGCTGATGGCTCAGTGGTTGTTAATGGGAGAAAGCAGGGGTCAGGAATGGTTTTTTGAGATGGGGCCTCACTGTGCAGTTCAAGCTGGCCTGGAAACTCACTTTGCAGCCCAGGCTGTTTTTTGTTTTTTTTTTTCTGCACCGGGGATCAAGCACACAACCTCGTGTCTGCCAGGTAGGTGCTTACGCCACTGAGCTAGATCCCTGACCCTATTTTTTTGAGACAGGGTCTCACTATGAAGTTCAGGCTGGCCTTGAGCTCACTTTGTAGCCCAGAGTGGTCTTGAACTGACAGTGATCCTCCTGCCTCAGCCTCCCTAGTACTGGGATTAAAGGCGTTCGCCACCATGCCCAGCTAGCCCAGGCTGTTCTTGAACTTGCTTGGCTAGCTAATGCTCTTTGGGTGTTGTGACTTTGTTTTCTTGTTTTTCTCCTTCTCCTCCTCCTCGTCCTTCTCTTTATTTTTTTGCTGGTAATGGCAGTGGAACCCAGGGCCATTATACTGAGCTACATCTAAGTCCTATTTAGAATTTCATTTTGAAAGCTGGGTGTGGTGGCGCACTCCTTTAATCCCAGCACTTGGGAGGCTGAGGTAGGAGGAGTGTTATGAGCCCAAGGCCAGTTTGGGCTACAACATGAGCACGAGGCCGGCCTAAGCTACATAGTGTGACTCTGCCTCAAAAAACTAGGGCCGGGAGTTTGGCTCAGTGGCTTAAGTGCCTGGCTGGTGGGTGTGAGGTTGTGAGTTCGATCCCCAGTGCCACCAAAAAAAAACTTTTTTTTTCATTTTGAGACAGGATCTCCTTGAGTCCATCAGTTGCCCAGGTTGTGCTTGAACAGGATATACTCCTGCCTCAGCCCCCTGTAGTGCTGGGCTGATAACCATGAGACATCACACCTGAATTCACATTTTTTTTTTTAATTTTTAAAATTTAATTTAATTTTATTTTATTTTATGGGTACCAGGGAATTGAACTCACAACCTCACGTCTCCCAGACAGGCACTTAGGCCACTGAGCTAAATCCCCAGCCCTGGATTCAGATTTTTTAATAAAAATCCAAGCCTTAGTGGAAACCAGGGCCTTTGCACTAAGCTATATCTTCACTCTTTTTTAAATTTTTATTATGGCCGGGTGTGGTGGCGCACTCCTTTAATCCCAGCACTCGGGAGGCTGAGGTAGGAGGAGCGTTGTGAGTTCGAGGCCAGCTTGGGCTACAGTGCGAGTGCAAGGCCGGCCTGAGCTACATAGTGCGACCCTGCCTCAAAAAACCAGGGCTGGGAGTTTGGTTCACTGGCCTAAGTGCTTGTCCGGCAGGCACAAAGTTGTGAGTTCAATCCCTGGTGCCGCCAAAAAAAAAAAAAAATTTATTATGAGGCAGAGTCGTACTGAATGCTGAGTTGCTCAGGCTGGCGTTGGAGTTGAGATCCTCCAGCCTCAGCCTCCCAAATGCTGGGATTACAGGTTCTGCACTACACCTAGCTCTCATGCAATCTAATGACTGCTGCCTCGTAAGAAGGCAACAGAAGGGGCATAAGCTTGGTTTTGCACTATGGTAAAGACAAAAAGCGAAGTCACACCGTGATAAGGTGGGGGCCATCTGTACCCCCAGAGATGACCAAGAGGGATGTGCCAGGCTTCGCCATCGGTGGCCTGAGTGGCGGGGAGAGCAAGGCGCAGTTCTGGAAGATGGTGGCGCTCAGCACCTCCAAGCTGCCCAAGGACAAGCCGCGCTACCTGATGGGGGTCGGGTACGTGGAGGGGAGGAAGCCCAAGCCCTGCCCATACAGAGCCGATTCCTGGGTGCCCCCTGCCCTGCACGGGAGGGTGTAAGGGGGCAAGGGCGCAGCCTTGCCGTAGGGGAGCCAAGGAGGACATGGCAGACTTCAGCAGTGGCGGGGAAGGGACCGAGGAAGCCGAGCCCGGGGCTTCAGCCTCTCTGCTCCCCTCTCCCCACGCCTGCACCCCCAGCTACGCCACTGATTTGGTGGTCTGCGTGGCTCTTGGATGCGACATGTTCGACTGTGTATACCCCACACGAACCGCGGTGAGGGCCTGGGCCTCGGGCTGGGGGAGGGCAGGGGAGGGCCGAGCAGGGAGGATGAAGAGCCCGATGACCCGGATGACCTCTCTCCCTGGCATTTTCCTGTCCGCAGCGCTTCGGCTCTGCCCTGGTACCCACCGGGCAGCTGCAGTTGAAGAAGAAGCAGTATGAGAAGGACTTTGGCCCCATCGACCCAGAGTGCGCCTGCCCCACCTGCAAGAAGTAGGTGATGAGGCCGGGCGTGGTGGGGCATGTTCGGGAGGCTGAGGCAGGAGGATCGTTGCATGTTCTAAGTTTGAGGCCGCCCAGGGCTACATAGTAAGTTCAAGACCAGCCTGGATGACATAGTGAAACCCTGTCTCAAAACCCGCCCTCAAAAAACATGATGAAATCAGGGGGTTATAGGGGCCAGGCTGGGCCCTGCTTAGCCGCCACCTCCGCCCCTGCAGGCACACCAGGGCCTTCCTGCACGCCCTGCTACACAGCGACAACACAGCTGCCCTGCACCACCTCACAGTGCACAACATCGCCTACCAGGTGGGTGGGGACCGGGGTGGGGGAGGGGCGGTGGGCGGGGACGGGTGGGGGAGGGGCGCCAGGTGTGCGCCGGGCGCCGCCATTAACCCCAGCGCCCTGCAGCTGCAGCTGATGAGCGCCATCCGTGCCAGCATCGTGGAGCGGCGCTTCCCTGACTTCGCGCGCAGTTTCATGATCACCATGTACGGGGACCAGACCCTGTGTCCACCCTGGGCCACCGAAGCCCTGGCCTCCGTGGGCATCACACTGAACTGACCAGGCTGCGCAGAGGGAACTTGGTTTGGAGGATATCACGGAAGGATTTTTTTTTTTTTTTTTTTTAAGGTCTTTTAAAAATTTTTTATTATAGCCTGTGTTGTCTTGAGTCTTCTTGGGGAGGTGGCCTGGGTGGGGCTCCTTGTCAGTCTGAGCATCACTGTGGTTGGATGTCCCCCCACCTCCTGTTGATAGTAAGAAGTAACCAAGCCACTTGGGAGGCTGAGGCAGGAGGGTTGCGAGTTTGAGCTCAACCTGGACAACTTGGTGATGTAGAACCTATCTCAAAATAGAAAATGAAAGCCGAGTGTGATGGCGCATGCCTGTAATTTCAGCACTCAGAAGGCTGAGGAAGTAGGATCACAGTGAGTTCGAGAGCAGCCTGCACTACATAGTGAGACCCTGCCCTCCTACCCCCCACCCCAAAATTTAAGGATGTAGGGGGCCAGGGATTTAGCTCAGTGGCAAAGTGCCTGCCTGGCAAGAACAAGGTCCTGAGTTCGATTGTTGGTACCAAAACAACAAAAACAAAAAGAATGGAGGGCTGGGGATGTGGCCCAGTGGAACAAGGTCCTGAGTTTGGTTCCCAGCCCCACAAAGAAGAATGCAGATTAATGTGAAGGTCCTGAGTTTCATCCCCAATTTTGATGAAAAAACTAAAAAGAAAGGGAAAGAAAGAAAAGAGAAGTAACCATCATAGCAGCTGGTGACTGGAAGCCTCCTGTGGAGCCCAGCATGTGGGGCGTGGCCTTTCTCCTGTGGCCCAGACCCCCACCACCCGGGAAGGAGCGTGAGCGTGGAGACTCAGTCTCAGGAGCGAAAGTGGCCCGCTCAAGGATGCCATCAGGAGTGGGGCAGCTCGCCTTTGGTGCTCTGGGTTTCAGCCTGGGTTCTTCAGACACAGGCCTCCCCTTGCTCTCAGTAAATGCACTCTCTTGGTGCCATCTGGCTCCTGCTCAGTGGCACTACTTTTTTGTTTTTTTTGGTACCCGGGATCGAACTCACAACTCACAACCTCACGCCTGCCAGGCAAGTGCTTAGGCCACTGAGCTAAATCCCTGGCCCTGTTTTTTGTGACAGGTCTCACTATGCAGTTCAGGCTGACCTTGAACTCACTTTGTAGCCCAGGCTGGTCTCGAACTTGCAGTGATCCTCCTGCCTCAGCCTCCCAAGTGCTGGGATTACAGGTGTGTGGCACCACGCCTGGCTAGTAGCACTACTTTTTTTTTTTTTTTTTTTGTGGCACCAGGGATCGAACTCACACAGGCAGGCGCTTAAGCCACTGAGCCAAATTCCTGGCACTACTTTTTTGAGGCAGGTCGCACTATGTAGCTCAGTCGGCCTCGAACTCACAGCGCTCCTACCTCAACCTCCCAAGTTCTGGGATTAAAAGCATGTGCCACCACACCCGGCTAGTAGCACTACTTTTGGAGGGTCATGCTGGGGATGGAACCCAGTGCCTCAAGCCTGCCACACACACATTCTGCCCCTGAGCCTGATGCCTAGCTCTCTGGCACTGCTTTAAATGTAGCCCAGGCTGGCCTCAAACTCATAGCGATCCTCCTGTCTCAGCCTCCTGAGTGCTGTGTGTGTCGCCATGCTTGACTAATTGCAACATTAGGCTGTGTGTATGAGGTTGTGTCCATTTCAGAGGAAGAATCTGAGGTCAACAGTGTGAAGTCACTTGGTCCTCTCAAATGTCTTCCTGTTCAAGCTGTTGTAAGAGAATTCCGTAAACAGGTCAAGGACATGCACTCAGGCTTATAGAGACATTTTTGTTGCCTGTTTCTGTGGTATAAGGGGAAGGCCAGTTCTTGGGGGTCTAATTCCACTTATGAAGGCTGTGTGCTCATGATGTAATCGCCTCCCTCAAAATCCTATTACAAGCTTCTAGGGGCATAAGCGCCTGCTTAGCAAACACGAGGTTGTGAATTCGATTCCTGGTACCACCCCTCCCCCAAAGGTCCTATTACACTGGGGACTCAGCTTTATTTTTTTTGTGGGACTGGGGATCGAACTCACAACCTCACGCCTACCAGGCAGGTGCTTAAGCCTCCGAGCCAAACCCCCAACCCCAGTTTTCTGAGGCAAGGTCGCACTATGTAGCTCAGGCCGGCCTTGCGATCAGGTTGTAGACCAAGCCGGCCTTTAACTCGCAACGCTCCTCCTACCTCAGCCTCCTGAGTGCTGGGATTAAAGGCGTGCCTCACCACGCCCGGCTCGTTTCCCGGTTTTTGCAACCAGCATCAGGGCTGTGGTACCAGATCCTGTTGGCTGTGTGTTTGTTCATGTGTTTGGGACCTGTGATTTGGAGTCAGGGAGCAGACATCTACCTGCGGCCCAGGCTGGCCTCAAACTCATAGCGATCCTCCGTGCTGCCTGTACAGTGCCCTGTGGCACCTCGTGCTGGTTGCTTCTCTTCCCTCTTCTGCATTGCTGCAGCCTCCTAGCCGAGTCCCCTGCTCCCTGCCCCATGTGCTCAGGGAGATCAATTCACTTTTGCTCAAGAGTTCCAGATCCCAGAACTCCTCCAAGGCTGCCTGAAAAACTATGTGTCTTGTTTTGCATTAGGAATCGGACCCGTTGATCTTTCACTGGTTACTCAAAAAGATCCCTGGCATGCAGGCAAACAGAAGCTCTACCTACATCAATTTCGGGCAGAAGTCCCTGGGGCATCTCATTGGCCAGGGTTGCATTCGTAGCCTGCGCTTCCCTAGGAATCACTACTGTTGCCTAACTCTCTGAGGCCGTTTTGGGATCCTGCTCCCACATCCGGCTTTCAGAATGAGACCCAAGATGCGTTCTGGAACTTGTGGTTTTCTCTGGAACCCGGAAACTCAGAATTGACAATCACCGAGTCCTACCACCAGGAGTCGCTCCGTCGTCGCACCTTATCCTTTACCTTAGTAGCCTGTAACGCATACAACAAAATCACTAGTGAAAACGGGGATTTTTTTCGGATTGACAGGTACAATTCTCAATCAGAATCAAGATTCTGATACTGAACCCCACCTCTTTTGTCTTACTGGCTGGAGGTACGAAGTGATATTTATATAGGCCAATGGGGATTGTTTAGGAACTAGGTAGCAGCGAGTGACAAACTCTTATTTAAGGATCGAACCCTAGCCTCATTGGCTAGCTTTGTTAATTGGCATGTATGATGACCAGTAAGAGTGGCTCTTCCTATTGGGTGGAGCCAACGTGTCTTTTCCCGAAACACCGCCTCCTGGCCGTGACAACTCGCTTTTCCACCTTTATTGGCTGTTGCTTAACAGTGACACTTCTTTTCTCCAATAACCTCCCAGAACAGTCCGCAGGGGGAAGGCTTACTGAGCCACAGACCCATACCTCCCTTTCATTGGCTTACGTACAGAAGTGGCAACGTGATCGACCAATCTGAGCCAGGAGGAGGGTTTTGGGCGCAGCCCCGGCCGGGGCGGGAGGTCGCTCGGGTCGGGTGTCGCCTGAGAACCGGATGAGGCGGCGACTGTGAGGCCGGACCGGGAGTGGGTGTCGCTCCGAGTCCCGGGCGGGTGGGGAGCAACGGCTACAGACACCGCGGGGCCGGGTCGTTGAGGGTCGAGGGCGGGCGGGGAGCGCGGGGCGCTCCGGCCAGGCCTGCCGGCGCCATGGGCAACCGTGGGATGGAAGAGCTGATTCCGCTGGTCAACAAGCTGCAGGACGCCTTCAGCTCCATCGGCCAGAGCTGCCACCTGGACCTGCCGCAGATCGCCGTGGTGGGCGGCCAGAGCGCCGGCAAGAGCTCGGTGCTGGAGAACTTCGTGGGCCGGTGAGTGAGCGCGGCGGGGCGCTGGGCGGGCGGCGGCCTAGGGCGCGGAGGGCGGCCGGGGAATGGCGCGCCCTGCGCTGCCGGCGTAACTGCGGCGCCTGCGTGCCCGCAACCGCGATCGGAACGGAACGGGACGGAACTGGACGGGGACGGGGACGGGGACGGAGAGGCGGGCCCTGTTGCACGCCCTGCGCGGAGGGCTCCCTGCAGGGGCTGGGGCGCACTCCCAGGTCCCGGGGTGCGGGGTCGTATAGGCTGAGTAACTTAGAACCGGAGATGCGCCGAAGCCCCCCTCTGTGTATCCGGCCTCGGCTTACGTGCGGGAACTCACCCTTTTGGTTGCCTGAGGGTCAGGGATAGACCGTCCTGCGCCTGTGTCTGTCTGTCTGTCCGTCCATCAGGGGCGGAACCTGCCCTCTCGATTATCTGTTCCGGAGATCCCTGCGGAGTGGCTGGCGGTTTGCGTATCTGCAGCAGCCCACGCCGTCTCTCGTTGGCTGTCTGGATAGACTTCGCTGCCACCACCATTTGGCTGTCCATCTGTCCCGACCCACCCCTCAAGCAGCCCCCTTGCTGTCTGGCTCGCTGTCCAGGGTGACCTGTGCTGTCCCGCCCATCTGTGCCCCTCACAGACCAGCGTTTAACCAGTCCCTCTGCCTGGCTGTCCTCGCTGGCCTCAGCCAAGAGACTGCTTGGGCTCTCTCGAGCTCTTGTCCGGTTCTCCTACGCTGACCCGGGCTTCTTCCCTACTTTGATTTGGCTCCTTCTTCCAAGTGAATCCTTCTGTCCGTCTGCCCTGTGTCAGCTCATCACTGTCTCTGCAGCTCCTGTCTGTCTGGCCCAAGCCCTTTTTTGACGGATGGTGACAAGAGGGAGGAGGGGAGAGGGGCGTGAAGGATGAAGTTTGAACTCGGTTGCCTGGTTCCCTCGGAGTGAGGCGGGACGCTGGCCCTGCTCAGCGCGCAGCTTCAGGAGCCCGCCCCCCGCCGCCGGAGCTTCCAACTTGGCCACCCTCCTGGGAGCCTGGGAATGGCCGCCTTGCTGGATCGGGCCTCGGAGGCAAGAGCTGGGGTGCAGCCCTCCTGGGCATCTAAACGAGGAAACCTGGGTTGTTGTCCGCAGCGTCTCGTGGGCAAATTCTAGGATTCAGGAAGTGAATGAGCGAGAGCAGCCCCGCCCTCGCCACCAGGGGACGTTGATTCACCTCTCCCTTCCCCCTCACTTCTTGCCCGGCCAGCTCCCACAGGGGTGGCCACTTCTCCATTCCAGGAAGTGCTCCGTCTGGGATGATGCGCCCGACACACATCCTCACTGCTCTGGGTGGCATCATTATGGTTATTGTTATTGTAATGGTTCGTGTTAGCAGTCATAAGGGGAATTGTTCATCCAGCAGGCCCAGGCTGTGCTGTCTGGCTTCAGTGCCTTTGGTGTGTGTGTTGTGTGTTGTGGGTGTGTGTGTGTGTGTGTGCATGTGTGTGCATGTGCGTGCCCATGTGTATGGTTGAGACAGGGTCTCACTATATAGTGCAGATTGGTCTTGAACTCACAGTGTAGCCCAGATTGCCTTGAACTCTTGGAGATCTTCCCGCCTCAGCCTCCCGAGTCTTGGGATCAGGCCAAGGACTCGCTATCCTCCCAGCCCTGTCCCTCCCCTCCTAGGGGCCTAGAATTTCCTCCTTTGCTTCCTTGTCTCCAGCACATTGCTTTCTTTTGATTGTGGCAGACAGGTGTGGATCTAAGGGGCTACTAGGCTTGGCTTAAAACGCAGGCCAGGCTCGGGGCCCCTCTGCACGGCTGTCTTCCTTCCTGTCCAGGCTCCTGGCGGTCACCCACAGAGCTGTTTCATTTGCTTTGCAGTCTTGCACAAGTTGTTTGACCTTTCTGAACCTCAGTTTCTCCTTGTAAAAATTGAATGATGGTCCCTCAGTGAGAGTGCGGGAAGGACGTGGTGAGAGCGCAGTGAAAATGCTTGCCGCGGGGTGACATGTGGCACCCAGAGTCCCAGCTACTTAGGAGGCTGAAGCAGGGTTTGGGCCAGCCTGGGCAACACAGTGCAACCCCTGTCCCTTAAACAAAGCAAATGCTCCTTAACACAGTGTCCGGCGCACAGTAGGTGTCTTTGACTGGGGTCAGTATTCACCCAGCTTGTTTTTTTCATGTTGGTGGCAGGAGTGAACTGGAATTGGCCGTGTGTGGTGGCGCACGCCTTTAATCCCCAGCACTCCAGAGGCTGAGGCAGGAGGATCGTTATGAGTTCGAGATCAACCTGGGCTACAAAGTGAGTTCAAGGCCAGCCTGAACTGCATAGTGAGACCCTGTCTCAAAACATAGGGCTGGGGATTTAGCTCAGTGGTGTAAGCACCTGCCTGGCAGGCATGAGGTTGTGAGTTCGATCCCCAGTACCAAAAAAAGGAGTGAACCAGAGTTAAAATGCTCACAAGCTACGCGTTGGCTTTTGTTTAAACCCTGCCATGCCAGGTCTTCGGCTCACCTCAGTCCCTCTGTACCCGCCTCCCACACATCTGTTTCAGGCTAGAGACACTGAGCTGGTGCCTCCTCCTCCCAGAATCCAGCAGTGCAGAAGTGGGTCTTAAGGCTGTCAGTTCATCTGGGGAAACAAAGTTATAGAAAGGTTTTTTCTTTTTGTGAGACTGGAGGAAACCCAGGTTGTCGAACATGCTGCGCGTCAGGTGCTCTACCACTGAGCTACATGCTCATCCTTTTTTATTTTCTTTTGAGAATTTTGTTAAGTTGCCCACACTGGGCTCAAACTTACGATCCTCCTGCCTCAGCCTCTTGAAAAAAAAATTTTTTTTTGAGTCAGAGTCTCACCATGCAGTTCAGGGTAGCCTTTAACTCACTATGTAGTCTAGGCTGGCCTTGAATTTGCAGCAGATCCTCCTGCCTCAGCCTCCCAAGTACTGGAGTACTGGGATTATAGGTGCGCACCACCATGGCCAGCTTTTAGGGATTTCCTCAGAAAAGTGGTGCACGTGGGAATGGTACAGTTATGATAGCTCGAGCCTCAGTTTCCTCAGCTAGGAAACAAGGGTCTTACTAGCCCAAGTGAGTGTATTTCATTTCCTAGGGCTGATGAAGTCACTTTGGTGCCTGTCACTGTGTATTTGTGACATTTTAGACAAGGGTCTTAATCCCCCTTTTCTGAAATGGGAGTTACAGTAATTACACCCTGTTTAGGGTTGAGTGGGGATTAAATGAGACCATTTAGATCAGCTGGGACTTGCGTACAGAAAGTGCTTAAAGCATTAGATATCGCTCACTGAAATGTGGTTTGCAGCACTTGGCAGCACTGTTTGACTGTAGGCCTGGGCATGTGGCCCCAGGCAAGATACTCAGACCCTGGCCTTCCAGCAGGGAGCAGATAAAGCAGAAACATGGTAGGAGGCGATAACAGTTACTAATAAAAGGATAAAGGAGAGATCAGAGTGTGTGGGGGAATTGCATTTTAAACAGAGCAGTCCGGTCATATTTGAGTTTGAGAATGGCCTTGAAGAAGGTGAGGAAGGAACCCAGGAAGACCGGGAACAAGATCTTAGGCTGTGGAATAGCCAGTGCAAAGGCCCTGGGGTGAGGCCAGCGCTGGAGAGCAAAGTGTCATGGAGAAGAGTTGGGTGGGGCATAGGGCAGGGACAGATTTGAGCAAGAGGGGAGGTGACCCGGGGCTCTGTTCTCTCTGGACCTGCCCCTGGGTGAGAAGGAGGGCTTTTTCCGCTGATGGTTCCAGCCAGTAGAATTTGTAAGTATGGAGGGTTACCTTCCTTCCTTTTTTTCTTTCTCTTTTCTCTCTTTCTTTTTTGAGATTGGGTCTCTCTCTGTTAACTCAGGCTGGCCTTGAACTTGCAGCAATCCTCCTGTCTCAGCCTCCAGAGTGCTGGGATTACAGATGTACACTACCACACCTGGCTCTTCTTTTTCTTTCTGGCAGTATTAGGGATTAATTAGGGGCTTTTGCATTGAGCTTATCCCCTGCACTTTTTTTTGGTTGGAGACCCAGGTCTCCCCACTTAGCCAAATCTGGGCTTGAATTTATGATCCTCCCGAGTCCTGGGGTCACCGATGTACACCACCACACCCAGCCCCAAATTACATCTTGATCTTTCTTTCTTTCTTTCTTTCTGGTACCGGGGATCAGACTCACAACCTTGCACCTGCCAGACAGGTGCTTACACCACTGAGCTAAATTCCCGGCCCCCAAATTGCATCTTGAAATGCTATGCAAGGCCCTGCCCCAGTGGTCTCTAGGACCTGGGCCGGGCCCTGCGGGTGGATTCCAGAGGTATCTGGAGAAACATGCTGTCCTGGGGCTGCCACATTACTGGATGAGCCATCTCACTTGTGTGAGCCTCAGTTTCCTCATCTGGACAATGGGACCATGGTGTTTTCTCTGTCCTGAGAATGGAGTGAGAATCGAATGAACTGAGCTTGTGACTTTGTTGGTTAGCGCTGTCTGAGTTTAACCTGGCTCAGGACTCTGGTGATCAGTGTTAATTTCTTTTTCCTTAACGAGAGGGACTGCGTGATTACACTGTTAATGTCGGTAGCACCCCACTGGAGCACGTACTGGCCTGATTGCCCATCGGCGCAGGCTGCACTCTGACCAGGGCTACAGCTGGTTCCAGGACTCGAGTGCACTTCTGTGATGCACGCGGGATACACACACATGTGACACATACGTGCACATAATGAGCACGCATCGCATCCCCCAGCTCCTTCGATGCCAGCTGGAGGTATTCCTGCTTCCCTTCTAAGTGGGCATCCTGACTGTAAACAAATACTTGGACGTCAAAGTTATTTACACCAGTTTCCAGTATGGTGGTGGGAAATTGGATGCCGAAATGCCCAACACCAGAAGATTCAGCCAAACAATGTGTCCCGACAACTGACTGTGCCATGTGTAGTGACGGAGAAGGAGTCTGAACATTTAATGACCCAGAAAGCTGTGTAAGGTCTGTTAGAACCAGACCGAATGGGCGGGGTGTCCCATCTTGTTCTAAACAGTTGTATTTGTGCCAAGCGTGGTGGTTCCATTCTGTGTAACACCAGCCCTAGGGAGGCTGGGGCAGGAGAGTCGCTGAGAATTTGAGATCAGCCTGAGTCCAAGGCTATCTTGGAATATACCGCAAGACCCTGTCTCAAAACAAAAAAACAATAAAACAAAACAAAACAAACCAGTTGTATTTGTGAAATCAGAACCCCGGAAAGGTGTGTGCCACCCTCGCTCCCCACCTGGGTCATGTCCTGTCTGATGTTTGGTTTGCTTTTACAAAAATTTGTTCACTGTTTATATAACCAGGAAGACAATTAGCAGCTCTGGGCTATGGAAGTTTTTTTTTTTTTTTTTTGCAGAGCAATTTGCCTAAGGCTTGATGGCCTTTGCTAGGTACACTGACATTAAATGCCCTGGGCCATCTCTGCTGGAACTCAGAAGATAGTTTGTAGATTCCGTTTGCGGAGCTGGTGGGGATGGGGTAGGGGAAGTGGGGTGGGAGTGGTCACAGAACAGAACCCCCTCTCCCTCCCCGCATTGGCACTTGGTGGCAAGCCACCGCACTTGGCAAGTTTACACCCGATTTGAATGAAAATGCTGAAATTATAGGCTCCTCGGCTGCTGAGAAAAGAGGGGACATCCACCGAACCCTAATTTACTGGGGTAGTGCCAGTGGCATGCTGTAATTAGGCCCTTATTGTGTCAGAGTGTTGGAAAAATGCAGGCAATAATGAGATATTTATGGGCATCAGCTACACTCTGAATAAAAGCGAAAAAAAATTGCCCTGTCTCCCAAGCAAGATGTCTCTGGGAGAGAGAATACTCGGGTGTGCGGTGCTCTCGGGGTTCCAGTTACTGTTGGCAGCCAGGTCGCTGCTGGTTGGTGGGGCTCCCCACGGTATCCCCTCAGTTTGAACCAGGGGCGAGGGGTTTCACCTGCTGGGTGATTGTGACGTCCTGGCTAGTATTGGTGTTGTGTTTTCAGGAGGCCTTCTCCCCCCCACCCCTGGCACTGGGGATCTAACTCACAACCACGCATCTGCCAGGCAGGTGCTTATGCCACTGAGCTAAATCCCCAGTCCTATTTTTTGAGGCAGGGTCGCACTATGTAGCTCAGGCCAGCCTTGCGCTCATGTTGTAGCCCAGGCCGGCCTCGAGCTCACAACTCTCCTCCTGCCTCAGCCTCCCAAATGCTGGGGTTAAAGGCGTGCGTCACCACGCCCGGCTTTTGTTTTGTTTTTCGAGATGGGGTTTCAAAGTGTGACCCAGGCTGCCCTTGATCCCTCTCAGGCGGTCTTTCTGCCTCAGCCTCCCAAGTGCTGGGATTATGGGTGTGTGCAACCATGTGGTTTTGTTATTTGTAAAATAGGATTCTGAGGGTAGCTGCTGCTCTTCGCAGGTTACAGGTGGGGAAACTGAGGCCGGGGAGAGGTCTGGCCTGAAGTTACACAGGACCAGGAATAGGATCTGGGGTCTGCTGTTGGGGGGCAGTGGGGGTTGAGCCTGGATCTTGAATTGGGGCTAAGTGCTGGGCATGGCACTAGGATCCAAGAACTGGCCTGAGGTCACACATGGGAAGGTCTTTTTTTTTTTTTTGGTACTGGGACTCGAACTCAGGACCTTGTGCTTGCCAGGCCAGTGCTTATGCCGCTGAGCTACATCTCCGGCTCTCATGCATGGAGCCACTCTCTGCTCGCGGGATCCACCAGGTTGCCAGCTGTGCGTTGGTCCGCCAGGTGCGCTGGTACCTGTGCTGGGCTCGGCGCCCCAGCCCCCACAGGCACTGGAATAGGGAACAGGTGACGAGGGGAGAAGAACGTGGCGTGAGCTGGTGGAGATGGGGCCCCGCTGGTCAGGGACAGCAGGGCAGGTGGCTGCACCCCAGGCCGAGGAAACAGCAGGTCCCAGGCCCCGCGTGTGCTTGGCCGGCCGCACGCTGGCGTGAATCAGTGGTCGCAGGAGGGTCAGGACACTTCCCATCAGACGCCTGCCTGCCTGCCCAGAACTGAATTGCGTAAGTGGAGCAAGGACAGCGTTCCGGGGAATAGGGAAACCCTGGCCGGGGAGGCCCAGCCCCGCTCCGGCTTCCTGACACCCCGTTCGGGGCTGGGGAGCAGGGAGTGCCGCTCTGGGCTGTTTTTGCTGGTCAGTCTTCCTCTTCTTTTTTTCCTTAATTTTATATTAAAGAGAAAAAAAAGTACAGAAAAGTCAGCGATCAAACAAAGAAAACAACAACAGCAACAAAAGCCAAATGACAACAACAACAAAAACAATAGGGATACAGGATTTCAAAACAAGCTTTAATCCCAGCACTCAGGAGGCTGAGGTAGGCGGAGCGTTGCGAGTTCAAGGCCGGCTTGGGCTACAACGCGAGTGTAAGGCCGGCCTGAGCTACATAGTGCGACCCTGCCTCAAAAAACCAGGGCCGGGAGTTTGGTTCAGCAGCTTAAGCGCCTGTCTGGCAGGTGCGAGGCTGTGAGTTCGATCCCTGGTGCCGCAAAAAAAAACCAAAAAAAAAAAACCACAAGATGATAGGAATTTAACAAGGTTTTTTTTTTTTCTTTTTGAAACAGTGTCTCACTATGCAAGTTCAAATTGGCCTTGAGCTTACTGTGTAGCCCAGGTTGGTCTCAAACTTGCAGCTATCCTCCTGCCTCAGCCTCCCGAGTGCTGGGATTACAGGCAAGTGCCACCACACCTGGCTTGGTGTGTCGTCTCCGTTTTTTTTTTTTTTTTTTTTTTTTGCCAGGGATTGAACTCACAACCTCCTGCTTGCCAGGCAGGCGCTTAGGCCACTGAGCTAAATCCCCAGCCCTATTTTTTTAAGACAGGGTCTTACTATGCAGTTCAGCCTGGCCTTGAACTCACTTTGTAGCCCAGGCTGGTCTCAAACTTGCAATGATCCTCCTGCCTCAGCCTCCTGAGTGCTGGAATTAAAGACCTGCGTCACCATGCCCAGCTCTGTGTCGTCTTCTTGAACTGAAGTCACCTTGCGTATAGCATTCAGCATCTAGTGTTCAACCACATGGCATTCCTTAGCAGACGGGGTGTCAGGGCATCCTGACCGCCCCCGAAGGAGCATCTGGAGTCCCCTCTTCCTGTGCTGCCTTTCCCATGGTGGCCTTCATACAAGGGGCCTCAATTACCCGAGCTGGTGTTTGACCCCCTTCTCCCCGGAGGGCCTTGGGGCCAGAGCTGGTCCCCCACACTGGGGTGTGCGCGGGCGGACTTGAAGCCCCGGCCCTCAGGCCTGACTTCACCCTGGCTTCAGTGTGTGCCTTCCTCTGGGGGACATCTGGAGGGTCACGGTCTTCACACCCCCATCCTTACCCATTTCTTCCAAGTGTCTGTTCACTGTAGTAACCAGCGAGGGCCGGAGGCGGCCACGGGAGCGGAGGAAGGGGATGTGACCGTTGGGGCGGCCTGGCTGGAGGCGCTGGAGATGCCGCAGCAGGGCGGGCAGTCAGGGAGTGGAGACCTAATGGGGTGTTGTACCTTCGTACCCCTCCTGCCTGGCTCTGGCCCTAGCTTGTGCTTCCCATCCTAGCTCCTGGGGTGCTTTCTTTTGCTTTTTCAAGGCTGCATGGTGCTCCACGGCCCCGTTGCCTATGTCCCAGCCTCCTGGCAGTGGCCACTGCGGTCACTTCCGGTCATGTGGTTTCAGGACCTCAGGGGCACTCAGGCATGGAGACCCTCACAGAATGGGACTGGGGGACAGAAGGGTGGGTGGCAGCACTGGCCGTGTGGCCCTGAGCTTGGCCACAGTTGCAGTGTCATTACTAGGCTTGGCCGAGTGGGTTTGGGCCGCATCAGGGTCCTCCTGCTTGCGCCATCCCTGCCCTGCCCTGCCCTGCTCAGAGCAAAGCCCAGGCCTTCCCTGGTGCACCTGGGCCTGTCCCCTGGCGGTCACCTCCTGTGACCAGATCCCTCTCCCTACCTGTCCCAAGCTGGCGCCTCAGTGCACTTTCTCAGGGCTCTTTAGCCCTGTAACTCCATCCCGTGTGTGGCTCTGGCCTCCGGCTCCCGGGGCCCCAGAGTGGCAGCTCCTCCAGGGCAGGGATTGTGGGCTGCTGCTCCTGGTTGTCCCTGCTGCCAAATGAATGCACCTAGAAACCAGAACTGAAAATGACGGTGTGCGCCTATAATCCCCACACTCGGGAGGCTGAGGCAGGAGAATGGCAAGTTCCAGGCCTGTGTAACAAGTTTGAGGCTCAGCTGGGCTCTGTGGTGAGACCTTGGATCAAAAATTTTAAAAAAGATCAGATTTGAATTGAATTTCCCAGCAGATTCATGTCAGGTGACCACCCTGAGGCTCACCTTTTGGGGCTCATGACCTCCCTGTGGCATGCAGGGTCCCCCAAACCAAGGGCTACTTCCTCCCAGGGAGGGCCGAGCTTGCCCCTCTTGGTACAAAGAAAGTCGCAGTAACAGGCTAAGAAAATTAATACTGGGATGAGACTGAGTGGGGTCCCCCAGGCTGTGCTGGCCGGGGTCCTGTTCAGCTGCCAGTGGCTCTGCCCTCCAACCCCTGCATCCTGCCTGGGGGCCACGTGGCTGTGGCAGGCGTGGGCGCAGGCACCTTGCTGGCGTCTGCCGGGGGGCGGAGGGGGTTGGACAGTAGCCCGCAGAGCAGGCACCCCTCACCCCGACGAGGAGGGAGCACCCCGGAAACCCTGGCCTGTGCTACATTGCCCAGCGATAAGAGGCCCTCAGAGCTGCCCAGCAGGCAGGGACAGGTCCAGCTGGGTGACACCGCCCACGGGGTGATACGCCCTGGCACGGGCCGCACAGCCCAGAGGGAGCCCTGAGGTAGACCCGGCACACAAGCCCTGCCTGTCCCGTCCTGTCCTGGCCTCGGTGCTCCCGTCCTCCGAGCACAGAGACGGCGACCTGTGAGAGGGCGGCAGCCCCCTGATCCGGGGGTGGTGGCTTTGGAATTGTAGTGGCAGGGGTGTGGAATTGGGGAGAACCATAAACCCAGGTGGGGGAGCCGGGCGTAGGGGTGCACATCCGTCCCCCCAGCACTCCTGGGAGGCCGAGGCAAGAACATTGCAGTTCTAGCACTGACTGGACAATTTGGCAACTCAGTCAGATCTTGTCTCAAAATTTAACAAAAAATTACCAAGGACAGGAGAGGTAGCTCAATGCAAATGCACTGATTCAATGCTTGGTGCCATGTATTTATTTTATTTTATTTTATTTTATTTTATTTATTTATTTTGCGGCACTGGGGACTGAACTTACAACCTCGCGCCTGCCAGTCAGGCACTTAAGGCCCTGAGCCAAGCTCCCAGCCCTAGTTTTTTTTGAGGCAGGGTCGCACTATGTAGCTCAGGCCGGCCTTGCGCTCGCGTTGTAGCCCAAGCCGGCCTCGAACTCACAACGCTCCGCCTACCTCAGCCTCCTGAGTGCTGGGATTAAAGGCGTGCACCACCACGTCCGGCTGCTTGGTGCCATTTAAGAAGCAAAACAAAACAATGGACCTGGGCTATAGCTCAGTGGCACAGTGCCTGCCTGGTAAGTGCAAGGTCCTGAGTTCTATTCCCGGTGCCAAAAAAAAAAAACAAAAAAAGGCTAGAGGCCCAGGACCTGCCACCGATCAGCTGGAGGAGTCTCCCCGTGGTGGGGCAGTGCGTTTGCGGGTTTCACAACGCCGAGTTCCCTGGGGGCCTGGGCCGAAGCCGGGAGGAAGTAAGCCAGGCTTCTGCGGCCTGGGCCCAGGGGCATCACCTGGTGGCTACCAGGGAGCCAGGTGGTTTCTGCCTAGGAGATCCTGGGTATTTGCCCCCAGCACTGGACAAAAACCAGTGTCATAGCTTCATTCTTTTTATAAAAGGAATTATTCAGCTTCTTGTGATAATCAAGCAAAATCCTCCCCCTGTGAATCTCACACAGTGAGATTTCTGTTGCTTCGAAACCGCCTTTATCAGTGTGTGACTCTGCTGAGATCCTTTCCCTGTACTCTCTCACTTTCTTTTTTTTTTTGTTTGTTTCTTGTTTTTTGAGACAGGGTCTCACTCTGCAGCCCAGGCGGGCCTTAAACTTGCAGCAACCCTCCTGCCTCAGCCTCCCTAGTGCTGGGATTATAGGTGTGTGCCACCACGCCTGGCGAGGACTTTTACATCTGTGTTCATGAAGGACATTGGCCTGCAGCTTTCTTCTTTATTCTGTTGGAATCACCTTAGGTCTGCAGAAAATAAATGACCTTTAAACTCACTGAAGAGCCGCAAAGGTATCTGGGAACTTCCCTACCGCCCTGCTTCAGCCTCCCTGCTTGTGCGCTTTTCCTGACTAAGAATCGCAGGGCCTTGGTTCACTGCCCTGAAAGAAAGCTGAGCTTGGTTCAGGTTCTCTCAGCTTTCCCTGACTGTCCCTGCCCAGGGGCCCCGGGTGGCGGTTAGTAGTGACTTCTCCATGGCTCCCATTGGTCTGCATTTTGCAGGACCTCAGTGTTTTACTGACTGCCACTCACTTTGGGCTTATGTGGTATTTTCTCATAGTTGGTCGGGATTGGAAGTTGCCATATGGGTGAATTCCCTTGTCTTGCAGTCCTGTGGGGTTCATGATGTCAACAGGACATGTTGCCATGAGGTGACCTTGACCTCTGGCCAGTGGTGTCACTTGGCTGGATTCCCCACTGGCGAGTTACTTACTGTTCCTCTCCTCCTTATGTCCTTGAAAGCATCTAGGGTTCTTCGTTTTTTTTTCCGAGACAGTCTCCTTTGTGGCTTATGCTGGCCTCAAACTTTCGGAGATCCTCCTGCTTCAGCCTCCCGAGTGCTGGGGTTATAGGCATACACCACCATGCCCAGTTTGGGGGAATGGAACCCTGGTCCTTGATTGTACTAGGCGTGTGCTATTCCCCTGAACTGCACCCCCAGCCCTGAGGTAATTTTTGGACAAGTTAGGAGCTATAGGTTTTGATTTTATTTATCTACTAATTTATTTATTGTATTTTGGCACTTAGAGAACAAGGTCTTACTTGTTTTTGTAGCCCAGGCTGCCCTCAACTTGTGATCCTCCTGCCTCAGCTTCCCCAGTGCTAGGATTACCGGCGTGCACTAACATATACAGCTGGATTCTCTTTGTGGAAAAGACCCTCCTTTCTTCATGGCGCTGCCTTGATCAGAACGAGTTGTCCAGATGAGCTCGGGGCCTTTCTGGACACTTGTGGCTTTGTCCCGTCGTCAGTGCCACATTGAGTTAGTTATAGTAGCTTTCTGCTCGGTCTTGAAAGCAGGCTGTGTGAGTCCCTTTCGGTCCTTTCTGGAATCGTTCTGGCATGTCTAGGTCCTTTAAATAAATATTTTACAATCAGCTTGCTGATTTCTATGAAGAAAGAAAAATCTCTTTGCACTCAGTATCCAGAGTCTCATTATTGGTTTTCTGATTTGTTTCTGTGGCGTGTGGAATTGAACCCATGCTAGGCAGATACTCTACCACTAAGCTACTGTTTCGGCTTTTGTATTTTATTTATTTATTTTTAATTTTAATTTTAACTTTTTGGTACCAGGCATCGAACTCACAACCTAGCGCTTGCCAGGCAGGTGCTGTGCTGCTGAGCTATATCCCCGGCCCTGTATTTTATTTTGAGACAGTCTTGCTCTGTTGCCTAGGCTGGCCTTGAACTCTCAAGCCTCCTGCCTCAGCCTCCTGAGTGGCTGGGATTATAAGCGTGTGCCTTAGTGGTCTCATGAGACACTGTGCCCCCCACTGTCACTGCCCTCCCGCCCCAGGGCTGTCTCCCCGTCGTGTACCAACTCCGTCTTGTACCTTCTGACCTTTCACCCCTGGGGGGCCAGTTCTCCTTGTGTGGACTGAGGGAGCCCGGGGTAACCATGGGTACCCTCGGGGATTTGTTCCTGGACCCTTGCTGCCACCACAGCCCTCGGGTGCTCAAGTCACAGGTATAATATGGGGTGGCATTTGCACAGAACCTTGGAAGATCCTCCCAGATACTGTTCATGTGTTTTTCGTTTATTTTGAAACAGTCTCAATAGGTAGCCTAGACTGGCCTCAAACTCATGGTGTTCCTCCTGCTTCAGCCTCCCCAGTGCTGGGATGACAGGTGTGTGCCACCACGCCCAGCCTTCAGCTGTTTTTCATCTGAAGTTGGTTGAATCTGTGCGTTGCAAATGCTTGGATACAGAGGCAGAACTGTCCACCCTTCCCCTGCTCAGAACTCCCCGGGGGCCCGGCTTCCTCTGGTAAAAGCTGAGACCACACTGCGGCCCCCAGGGCGCAGATGATCTCTGTGCCCTCCTCCCACACCTTCCTCCTCTGCCCTGCCTACCTCCGGACCTTTGCACATGCCGTTTCCTGTTCCTGGACCCATCGCCCCTCAGTCCTGCTTCGTTTAGTCAGCTCTGTCAGCTCCATCAGGCCTCTGCGTAAATGTCTCTTCCTTATGCCACCCTGCTATAATGTCCCTCCCTGCCACTCTGTCCTCCCGGTGCCCTCTCTGGTTTGTTTGGAAGCAGTGGTCACTCCCTGTGTCTGTCCTGCCTTTCTCCTCAGGCCGGTTGTCATCTCCGCCCCCTGGCTGGGAGTGCCCCACGATGCAGCCTCTTTCTGGGTGTGCCCAGCTGTAGCAGGTGACCAGGAACCTGTCTCCTTCTTCCTGTAGCATTGTGAGCCACCTACGCCTCTGTCTCTTAAGTGGAGCTCGCTCAGCAAGGGTGACCGGGCCTGCCCTGTGCCAGGCCCTGACCTGGGCGCCCAGCCCCGGGGGCCGGGGAGGGCAGGCACTCGGGTCACACACGGGACAGGGGCGGCAGCTCAGCTCGGCCTGGGTCCCGGAGGGGAGGGGGGCTGCCGTGTTGCTGCAGGGCTTCCTCCAGTGTTAGGGGCCAGCTGGGGTCTGTACCCGCAAGCCGGCCCTGTGCTCTTCCTGGGGAGCCCCCGTGCGTGCTGTTTTCCTTTCTCTTAAGTTTTTATTGAACTCCTAAGTCTCCCTTTTTCTCTCTCACTCTGTTTTTTTTGTTTTGTTGGTCAGGGTGCCAAGAGGCACAGTGGGCGAGTTGCACCTGCGTTTTCTTTCTTTTTCTTTTCTTTTCTTTCCTTTCCTTTTTTTTTTTTTTTCTTTTCTTTTTTTTTTTTTCTTTTTGAGACGCGGTCTCACTATGCAGTTCAGACTGGCCTTCAGCTCACTTCGTAGCCCAGGCTGGTCTCGAACTCGCAATGATCCTCCTGCCTCAGCCTCCCAAGTGCTGGGATTACAGGCGTGAGCCACCATGCCCAGCTTTTCGCCGAGCATTTTCTTTCCTGTTGTTCTGCTGATTGAACCCAGCGCCACACGCGTGCTGGACAGGTGCTGTACCATTGAGCTGCGCCCCCACCCCCAAATTACCCTTTTAACCTGCACTTTTTCAGCGGGGCCTGGTGGCACAGATTCGTCATCGCAGCACTCTGGGAGGCTGAGGCAGGAGGATTGCATGTTCGGGGCTGGCCTGGGCAACCTGGCAAGACTCTGAAAGTAGGAAGAGCTGGGATGTATCAGTAGTGGTTGAGGCTATGCCGAGTACTGCAGGGGTAGAGACGCCCGTTCAGTGGCTTTCAGTGTATTCCTTACGCAATCACCCACCGTCTAAGGCTGGAGGATTTTAATCTCCCCAAACCTCATTCCTGTTCAGCATTCACCTCTCCCCGCCGGCCGCTGGCGACCACTAATCCACTCGGTCTCTGCGCCTTCGCTTGCCGTGGGATCACACAGTACGTGGCTCTGGCATGTGGATTCTTGCCATCACTGCAATCTCAAGACTCATTCCTGCTGCAGTAGGCGCCCGTGCGCCCTCCTGGGACGGAACCTCACAAGTCCCGGGCAGAAGGCCGTGGCGGAGCTCCAGGCCCAGCTCAGGGCAGACTTTCTTCTTTTTGCAGTGCTGGGTGGAACCCAGAACCTCGTGCATGTGTACGAGCAAGGGCCCATCACCCGGCCGCACCTCCACACTACATGCCTCTCCCTGACCTGGTGATGTTGCTTTGGGGCCCCGTGACTCAGTTTGTTTATCTGTTCATCTGCTAATGGGCATTTCCTTTTCCTCCCTTTGGCTGTTGGGAATCACACAGCTGGGAATACTCACGTGCCAGGTCTTGTGTGGATGGAGACGTTAATTTCCCTTGGGCGTAAACCAAACCTAGCAGTGGTATTGCTGCCAGGTTATGTGGTAACCCTTAAGAGTTGTTTAATGCTTTAAGAAACCACCAGACTGCTCTCTCTTGTGGCTCCACTGTCTTACATCCTCACCACCAGTGTTCAGGGCTCCAGTTTCCCCCTGTCCTCGCCAACACTTGTTAGTATTTTTTTTCCAGTTTAGCATCCCAGTGGGTGTGAAGTACGTTTAACTCATTGCGGATTCTTTGTAGCTCCTTAATGAATAATGATGATCTTTTCATGTACCTAATGTCTATTCAAGTATCTTTATTGTAGGAAGTCTGTTGAGATCTTTTGCCCATGTAAAACCTGGGGTATTTGTCTTTTTCATTGTCATTCATAAGCCTCCTTACATACTAGGAATTGATCCCAGGGCATTTAAACTGAGCTGCATCCCCAGTCCTTTGGGTTTTTAA
Source organism: Dasyprocta punctata (assembly GCA_004363535.1). Classification (NCBI taxonomy): domain Eukaryota; kingdom Metazoa; phylum Chordata; class Mammalia; order Rodentia; family Dasyproctidae; genus Dasyprocta; species Dasyprocta punctata. The sequence goes on from RJWM01021700.1 coordinate 23,137, forward strand.
ATTTTATGTCTGTTGACTCAAACTCATCATCCTCCTGCCTCAGCCTCCCAAGTACTTGTAATGGTTCTTTATATAGTTCTGATACTAGTCTCTTTTGAGATATAATTTGCAAATATTTTCTTGCCTCCCATAGGTTGTCCTTTTCGTTTTTTTTTTCTTTTCTTTTCTGTTCTGTTCTTTCCCTTCCTTCTTCCTTCCTTCCCTCCCTTCTTGCTTTTTCTTTTCCTGTGGTGCTGGGGACTGAACCCAGGGCTTTGCGTATGCCACTAGGGCTCTCCCCATGAGCTATACCTGCAGCCCCATCCTTCTGCTTTCTTGATCGTGGCCTTTGAAACAGCAAAGTTTTAAATTTTGATGAAGTCCCGTTGGTCTGTTTTTGCTATCACATCTGTGAGACTGTTGTGCGGGCCAAACCTAGAAAGATTTTCTTTTCTTTTTGTGTAGTGGAGCTTGAAAAATCTCACTCTGAGGTGTGTCGCCCAGCTCCTCCCTGCCCCAACTTTATCTTTTCAGTGTTTGTGAGTTCTAATTCATGAACACAAGGGGTTTTATTTGTTTATTATTTTATTTAGGTCTTTACTTTCAAGGGTTAGCCTTTTTTTTAAGTTTTTAGTGCAGACTTCTTGTATTTCTTTTGTTAGTGTTTTATTCTTAAGAGTGCTATTGTAAATGGAATAGTTTTCTTAATTTCATTTTCAGAAAGTTCATCCCAGCATATGATAATACACCTGATATATATTTTTAATGGTACTGGGGATCAAACCCACGAGTCCTTTGAGCTGCATGCCCAGCCCCCCCCCCCCCGCTTTTTATTTTTTTATTTTTTTTTGGTACCATGGATTAAACTCACAATCCCACGCCTGCCAGGCGGACACTTAGGCCACTGAGCTAAATCCCTGGCCCTATTTTTTTTTTAATATTTTATTAATAATAAAAGACAAGACAGAAGAGAATCCCCCATACATGCTACGTTTCCCACTGTAAAGAGATGCTTGGGTTGTTGACCCAAGGCCTGGCCAAATCTATAAAACAAAAGTTAATTGATGTTCCCTGGTTGCTATCAATTTAGCCAGACCTCCGAAACAGCAGCTTGCTGGGGGGGGGTGTGTGTGTAGTATTTGTCCCTGATTCCAAGCCCGCGCGACTGGCCCTATTTTTTGAGACAGGGTCTCACTATGCAGTTCAGGCTGGACTGGACCTCACTTTGTAGCCCAGGCTGGTCTCGAACTCACACCAATCCCCCTGCCTCAGCCTCCCAAGTGCTGGGATTAAAGGCGTGCAACACCACGCCTGGCTGAACCCTCAGTCTTGTGTGTGCTAAGTATGCTTTCTGTCACTGGGCTACATTTCTACTCCCCTCTTGTTTAGCTTTTTGAGACAGTCTCGCTATGCAGTTCAGGCTGGCCTTGAACTCACTTTGTAGCCCAGGCTGTCTTGAAGTTGCAGCGATCCTCCTGCCTCAGCCTCCTGAGTGCTCCCCTATTTTTTAATATAGGTACTAACATCTATACATTTCCCTCAAAGCACTGCTTTCGGTACAAGTGATAGGTTTTGATATGTTGTGATTTTAATTTCATTTACTTCACAGTATTTCCTCATCTCTTTATAACTGCTTCTTTGATCCAGTGGTTATTTAGCATTGTATTAGTTTACACGTATATGTGAATTTCCCCAATTTCCTTCTGTTACTATTTCAATCTATTATTATTATTATTATTATTCTAATTTATTATTATTATTTTTTTGTGGCACCGGGGATTGAACTCAGTGGCGCTTAAGCCACAGAGCCAAACTCCCAGCCCTAGGTTTTTGAGACAGGGTCGCACTATGTAGCTCAGGCCGGCCTTGAGCTTACGTTGTAGCCCAAGCTGGCCTCGAACCCACAATGCTCTGCCTACCTCAGCCTCCCGAGTGCTGGGATTAAAGGTGTGTGTCACCATGCCCAGCTATTATTATTATTATTATTTTTTTTTTTTTTTTTTTTTTGCGGCAATAGGGATCGAACTCATAACCTCGAACCTGCCAGGGCAGGCGCTTAAGCCACTGAGCCTAACTCCCAGCCCTAGTTTTTTGAGGCAGGGTCACACTATGTAGCTCAGGCCGGTCTTGCGCTCACGTTGTAACCCAAGCTGGCCTCGAACTCACAACGCTCCTCCTACCTCAGCCTCCCAAATGCTGGGATTAAAGGCGTGCGCCACCACGCCCAGCTCCAGCTATTATTTTAAAAACAAAAAATAAAAATGATACAAAATAAAATAATAGGAAATTAACACTAGTTAATATATTGGGTATTGTTATCTTCAAAGGAGTTGTTCAGATTGCAAGATTTAGGCATGAAAAAAATGATCAATCAATCAGTGAGAACACAAACTGTTCTTTTTGATGAACTAACAGGGATTAGTACCATAGTTATCTATCTTGTATATATACATACACACACGTGTATATATATATATATATATATTCTTATTTTGCGATAGGATCTCACTGTGTATTCCAGGTTGACCTTGATCTCACTATGTAGCACAGGCTGGCTTTGAATTTGTGGTAATTGTCCTGCCTCAGCCTCTTGAGTAGCTGGAATTATAGCCATGTGCCACCACACCCGGCTTTTCATTCCATTATTATTACACAGCATACTTTATTAGACTTCAGCTCTTACATATTTATTGAGTCTTGCTTTATGGCATGGCCTTAACTATCTGTGGTCCATTGTGGGGCGTGTTCCTTGTGCACTTGATAACAGTGTGTGTTTTACTATCGTTGGATAGAATGGGCTGTACAGCACTCTTAGGACTTGTTGGTTTATGATGTTGCTCATATTTTCTATTTCCTTCTTGACCTTTCTTTTAGTTGCTTCATCAGTTGTTGAAATTGGGGTGTTGATGTCACCAGCTATTCTGTTGAATGGCTTTTATTTCCTTTACCCAGTTCTTTTTTATGGCTGTGTATTATTCCTTGTTTCCACCGTTTGCTAAGTCCAGTACTCCTGCATTAACTCTGAGGTTGATTCCTTTTTTTTTTTTTTTTTTTCCCCTGACCTGGCATGGAGAATCCAGGGGAGCAAGCTATTTATTTGAGCTGCATCCCCAGCCCTTTTTATGTTTTATTTGGGGACAGGGTCTTGCTAAGTTACCAGACTTGTAATCTTCCTGCCTCGGCCTCCTGAGTAGCTGGCATCAGAGGCCTGTAGGGCATGGCATGTTGGAGGAAAAGCCGACTTGAGAGGATGTTGCCAGGTTGCTGTATGTTGCGGGGTTAGGGGGGTGGGTTCGCAGCCCCCATCTGTTGCCATGGCGACGCAACCCATGTGATTGGGGACCTCTATGGACAAGGCACTGAGCTTCTGTTCCCCAGCCTTTTGGTCCTGCTGACGCCCACTTGGGGTGGCCTGTTGTTATCCCCACTGCATAGCTGGAGAAACTGAGGACTAGGAAAGCGACCGTCCTGGTGCTGGTGCCGGTGCCGTGAGCCCCCGGCTGCAGACTGCGTACCTGACAATCTGCTCACCAGGGTGTCCCACGAGGAAGCCGCAGCTGCCTCCCCGTGGCCAGGGTTCCGCTTCCGGGAAGGAAGCGGAGCACTGGAGGGTGGGGAGGGCGATCCTGTAGGAGGAAGGGGCGGGGAGAGGCTTCGCTGGGGCGGTGTGCACTCCCAGGAGGGCGCAGGCAGCGGGATCAGCCCCCAGAGGAGCGCCCTGTCCCGAGCGAGCAGGAAGCGCTGAGCGGGGACAGCGATGCAGTCCGAAAGAGGGGGGGGGGGGCGGTTGGTCTCAGCGCATGCGCAGTGTGGTCATAGCAGGGCTCTGGGAGGGGTTGAGGACCCAGGGAGAAGCAGGGTCCCGGTGGCCAGGTGACCACAGTCACTGTGCGCTCTGCTACATGAATGCTGGAGGCTGGAAAGAGTGCGGCCTGGAACGCGCAGCCTGCGGGTCGCGGCATCCTGCCGGGGGACCAAGGAGAGGCCGGGACAAGCTCACCCCCTCCCCACAGCCCGCTTGCCGCAGGGGACCCCTGCCTGGCCCGGGACGTGAGATTCTGCCCCCAAGGCCACCCAGCCGCACTGGGCAGGCCGACTGTGGGACTCCGGCTGTCCACGCTGCTAGAGCAGTTAGGGCAAGGTCAGCAGGACTCCAAAGAGGACGCACCTAGGAGCCCAGGGTCCCCAAATCCCAGTCGCCCCAAATTCCTGTCACCCTTGAGCGCGTTGCTTGGTCAACCAGTTGCTTTGAGCTTCTCAGCGTCGCGGCCTAGCGACAAGTTAAATATTTGCCTGTTATAAACGTTATCACCAAAGCTATAAAAGACTGAAATGCATGCCACGCGGAGTCTAAACCAGAGACTCTTCCGTTCCCAGCAGGGCTGCTGCCCCACTCAGGCCAGAAACGCGGGCATGCAGCACCCCCTAAAAAATCCCACACGGCCAGACGCAGATGCAGAAACGGTCCACTTTGCTTTCGGCCTGGCTGGCATCCTGGACTCATCCCCAGGATCCAGGTCCCCACTGGTGGGCGTTAGGTCCATGACGGTTCTCCTCTGAGCGCTGCCACAGGTGGGCAGCTGGCTCCGCCATTAAACATCAGCTACGCCCATAAAGCAGAAAAGTACCCAGCTCGTGCATGGGGCAGGTGGAGGGCTCTGTGGGAGAAAGTGGGGTCAGCAGGGACATCCAGCTCCTCTAAGGAGGTGGCAGCTTGGACCAGAGGGACCGGGGTTTCCAAAGCCTTGGAGGTGGTCATCAGTTTGTGCAAAAGGCCCTGGAGCAGAAGGCGTTGGACTTCCCTGCTGTGCTTCGGTCACCGTGCAGCTGGAAGCGGGTGGACGAGGCAGACGAGAGGGCTGGGGACATAGAAGTGACAGAGCTTCGGAGACCTTGGAGAGCACTTTGGGGTCCTCAGAAGTGTGAGCAGAGAAGAAACATTTATCTTACGATCTATTGAGTTTTACTTTTACTTTTTTTTTTTTTTTTGGTACCAGGGATTGAACTCACAACCTCGCACCTGCCAGGCAGGGCTTAGGCCACTGAGCTAAATCCCAGGCCCTATTTTTTGAGACAGGGTCTCACTATGCAGTTCAGGCTGGCCTTGAACTCACTGTTGTAGCCCAGGCTGGTCTCGAACTCATGATCCTCCTGCCTCAGCCTCCCAAGTGCTGGGATTAAAGGCGCGCACCACCATGCCTGGCTCTTTATGCAGGGCAAATGCTGTCATGTTAAGAGCTTTGCAGTGTTTTAGCTCTCCACCGAAGAGGAGGCATCATCTGCATGCAAACAAGTGAGGAAACTGAGGCACAGGAGGCAGTCTGACCGGCCGTGGTTGGTTGTCCAAAAAGGACAAGGCAGAGCTTGGTTTCCAGCCAGGCAGGGGAGCCCAGAGCCGGGAGCACACTGCTGTAGGCCACTTCCTGCTTCGGCTGGCCTGGCCTGTCTCCGGGGTGCAACTTGAGCGGGTGACACTGAGCCTAGTGCCTGGGTGGGGCTCACCCTGGAAGCTGCGGGATTCCTCAGCTGGGAGGTACTTCGTGGCTTCGGATTTGGGGGAGCAGGAGGGACCTGTGCGGCCCAGCAGACACTGTTGCTGGCTCCTCCTCCCCATCTGAGCTCCTTCTCTGTGAAGGCGCAGTCGGGTCCTTGGTCCTGCCCTGTGCCTGAGGCTCGCCTGCCTCCTGCCTGGCTCCCGAATGTCATCAGACACAGATTCCTTCTTCTATTTGTTTGTTTGTTTTTTGTTTGGAGGCAGAGTCTCACTGTGTAGTTCAGGCTGGCCTTGAACTCACTTTGTAGCCCAGGCTGGTCTCAAACTCACAATGATCCTCCTGCCTCAGCCTCCCAAGTGCTGGGATGACAGTTGTGTGCCACCACACTCGGCTGCACTTAGTAGACTCTCGCCCCATGGGGTTGATGGGTGGGGACAGGTGGTTCAGCTGGGAGTTTCCTGCTTGCTCCGTGAACTCTGTGGGAAGGAGGTTGCTGGCCAAGGGAGTGGGCTGTGCAAAGGTCCTGGGGTGAGCTGTGCCCAGTGTTTGGGAACACGGAGGAGCCTGTGTAGGCAGAGTAGAGCAACTGGGGTGGGGTGGGGAGAGGGACAGGTGTGTGGTCCCAGGGCCCACGGGGAGGACTCAGCAAAGCAGGGACCACCCTGACTCAGTATCCACAGGCGTCTGGTGGCTGCTCTAAGGGGTGATAGCGTGGAGGGCAGGACCAGGCAATGCCAGCATCGGGCAGTACAGGCTTAATGGGCCTCAGTGTGGGGAGTGCGATGAGAGACAGTAGGGGCCTAGGTCCATGCCAAGGGTTCCAGGGCCCGGCCTGGGGTGGCGAGAGTGCTCACAGCCGGTGCCCGGGGCAGCTTGGAAGGTGCAGGACTCGGCTCTGCTTGCTTCCGGTGTCCCCCGTGCCCACCTGCTCTGTCCTTCCTTACTGGGGGTGGCCTGGAATGGGCGGGGCTCGTGGTGCAGGGAGGGCCAGGCCATCCAGGTGACCAGTGACCCAGGCTTCCTTTCCCTCCCCTGGGAAGGCCTGTGCTTCTAACTGCCATCCTTCCTGCGTGTGGCTGTCCCCACCCTCATGGAGGGGCTCAAAGTCAGAAAGCTCCTGGGGGCCTTGGGCTCCAGCAAAAGACGATAAATAAACAGCCCAGCCTGAACTTGTTCCACACCCTTTCCTCCCTGTCGCCAGCTCCTAGCACCTTCTGAAGGTGGCCCATCTTAGATGCCTAGGACAGCTCCAGGGACGCCTAGGAGAGCTCGAGGGCGTGGCCTGAGCTGGCAGCTGGCCCTGCAGTCAGCTGGGTGTGCAGACATCCTTCTGTCTTCCAGATGTCCGCTCTAGTGCTCAGAGAGAGGTGGTGACCTGCCCAGGGCCACACAGCCCCAAGGACAGAGCTGGCTGGGCCCATCCCAGGTGCCTCGTGTGTGCCAGGCACCTGCTGGGCCCTGGTCTCGGGGCCAGGCCTGTGTGGGGTCCTGGCCTGGCCCAGCCCTGCCTTCTGTCTCAGGGTGTATGGCAGGACCGGGAGGGAGCGGCAGGTGCCAGCCACAGCCCCTGAGCCTGGCGAGGTGGGCAGGGCCTGTGGGACGGGTTCCCTGGCAGAGGGAACAGTTCTTGCGGGAACTGGGAGGCCAGTGCGCCAGGGCTGCAGGGGACGGGCCAGGGTGACCCGGAACTGCGGCTGGACTGGCCTGGGCCTCTGCAGGAGAGGGGCTGCATCTTTGTTTAGAAAGTGATAGGATAGGGAGGGAGGACGAAGTAAAGGGTCCAAAGGTTGACACTTAATTGAGCACCTACTGTGTGCCGGCACCTGTTCAAGGCCCAGGGCTACGATACTGGGGGCACGGCGCTTGAGAGTGCACCTGATGAGAAGCGGCCGAATGACCAGGCAGCTCGCTAGTGGGTGGGAAGTGTGAGCCTCAAACCAGAGAGGCAGGGCAGCTGGGCCGAGGTCACCCAGCACCGAGGTGGCAGCGCCGGACCTGGAGCGCAGCACAGCCTGGGTGCACTGGGGCAGCAGAGACGGAGGAGAAGGGCTGGGTGGCTTGTAGGGACCAGGAGGGACTTGGTGACCTGAGAGTGTGGGGGCCCAGGAGTGGGGAAGCCAGTGAGGCTGTTGGCATACCGGTGTCCCCACGAGTACTCCCTCAGCGTCCCCAGGAGCCCTGGGGGATTGTTTCGGGGGTGCACAATGGACTCGGTGTTGGGACTGCACTGTGCTGCTCCCCGCCTGGCAGGCGCCTCCTGGCCGGCCCGACCCCAGCCTCCTTTGCCTGAGATGTGTCCTTCTCTGTCCCTCCCGCCGGCCCCCGGGGCCCCAGCCCCAGCCCCAGCCAGCTGCCTTCTCCTATGGGGCCAGAGCCTCCGTTGGGCATCGCGCCCGCTCGTATTCTTCTGCGCCTCTGATTGTCCCTTGTCTGGGCTGGATGTTGGTGGCGTGTGGGGCGTCACCATTGTCCTCACGGTGCCTGGCGCCTCGGACGCACCCAGAGCGCAGTCACAGGGCAGCGCCCGCAAGGCCACACCAGGGGCCCGAAGGGTGGCGCCCTGGCTTCCTCGTCCTGCCAGCCAGCCCAGGGCCACGCGGGGTCCAGTCTGCGCAGTGCCGTGACCCGCTTCAGGTGCCTGCTCTCTGCACCGCAGGTGCGCCCTCGAGACAGAGCTACAGACCCATGTCGCCGACCTGCGCAGCGTTAATGTGTGACTCCACTGTCAGGGAGTCCTCAACTCCTTGCTGGTGTACAGTGAGCGTGCAAGGCCATCAGGTGCCCTGTTTGATGGTTTTTATTATTATTATTATTTATTTTTTTTCCGGCACCAGGGATCGAACTCACAACCTCGCGCCTGCCAGACAGGTGCTTAAGCCACTGAGCCAAACTCCCAGCCTGTTTGATGTTTTTGAGCAGGGAGGGTTTTGAGACGATCTTGCCATGTCACTTAGTCTGACCTTGAACTTGGCAGCCGTCCTGCCTCAGCCTCCCGAGTGCTGAGATGACAGGTGTGCACGATCACACCCGGCAGCTCCTCTATTTTAAAACTTGAGTTCTTTTCAAAGCAGTAATTCATGCTTACAAAGCAGAGTTCTGAAATGTCCAAGAAGCTGGGCGTGGTGGCGCACGCCTGTCATCCCAGCACTTAGGAGGCTGAGGCAGGAGGATCATTGCAAGTTGGAGACCAGCCTGGGCTCCAAAGTGAGTTCAAGGCCAGCCTGAACTGCATAGTGAGACCCTGTCTCAAAAAATAGGGCTAGGGATTTGGCTCAGTGCCCTAAGCACCTGCCTGGCAGGCACGAGGTTGTGAGTTCAATCCCCAGCACAAAAAAAAAAAAAAAGAAATGTCCAACAACACTCCTTCCTCCCCTCCCCCAGGCCCAGCTCCTGGTGCTACCATGTGCCGGTTTTGTTTTCTTTCGTGGCAGAACAGACATTCTGCACCTTTCCCCCTCCTTCCTTGCCACTCCCAGCAGGAAGTTCCCTGTCAGGAGATGAAAGGCGCTTTCTTCTTTACCGCTGGCCCGTGAGTTCAGAGCTGGGCGTTTCTTCTCATTGCAAGGACTCCACGGTCTCTTTAGTGTTGTTGTTTTTAATTTCCAGACTAGGTTTTGCTAGCTGAGGTGCTCAGGCTGGACTCAAATTTGTGATCCTCCTGACTCAGCCTCCTGAGTAGCTGGGATTACTGGCACTTGTCACTGTGGCGGCCTCTGAGGGTACATTTGAACAGTGTGGTCACTCTGCTTTTATATCCAAATCTTCGTGAGCATGTCCTCCTATGATTTCTTTTCCGATTCTTCGCTTTCCCTCAAAGTGCCCCACCCTGAGGCCCACCTTTGTTTGTTTGTTTGTTTGTTTGTTTCAGTGCTGGGGTTCGAACCCAGGACCTCACACATATAAGCACACAGTCTTCCCCCAGGCTCCACCGTCCTCCCCATCACCCCCTGCTGAGACTTCACTTTGATCCAGTGAACAGCGCAGGCCTTAAGCGCACACCTGGATGTTTTACAAATCCTCGCAGCCTGGTATCCACTGGATAAACCGAGGTGCCGGACATTGTTTTCAGCAGCGAAAACCCCCCTGCCCCCGCAGTCAGTTCCCCCAAAGCAAACCACTGCTGATTCGGGTCCCCAGAGACCAGTTTTGCTTGTTCAAGTCCAAGGCTACCCTGTGAGTCAGCCAGAGAAACAAGGACAGATGTCTGCGGACCACTTGGGCAGACCCCAGTCTGGGCAGCCCCCAGCCATCTCCACATCCTGGTGTGACACTGTCTGTGTCACAGAGCACGTGATATGTGTGGAACAGAACACGCCTCGGGAATGCCAGGGATCGAGTCCAGACCCACCCCGGAGGACAGGCCCAGCACAGGGGGGATCTCGGTGATCCCAGCACGAACCACTTCTGTTTGTATCTTTCTTTCTTTGAGCCAGGGTCTGGCTGTATATTCCTGGCTGGCCTGAGACTCAGTGATCCTCCCGCTTCAGCTTCCCCAGGGCTGAGATTACAGGCGTGCACCACCATGCCCGGCTTCCTGTGTCTTCTGACCACTGATTGATCTGTCCCTGTTTTTGTGCTTCAAAAGACACCAGAGGGAAGCCAGGCGTGGTGGCGCCCGACTTTAATCCCACCACTCAGGAGGCTGAGGTAGGAGGAGTATTGTGAGTTCGAGGCCAACTTGGGCTACAACTCGAGCGCAAGGCCGGCCTGAGCTACACAGTGCGACCCTGCCTCAAAAAACCAGGGCCAGGAGTTTGGCTCAGTGACTTAAGCGCGTGTCTGACAGGTGCGAGGTTGTGAATTCAATCCCTGGTGCTGCAAAAAAAAAAAAAGAAAAAGAAAAAGAAAAAAAAGACACCAGAGGGGTAGAGTAGGGGAGCCTGGGCTACGCCACCTCCGGAGGGAACCGAGGTTGGTGCTGGTGACCCTGTGGCCTGCACCCTCGCGACCTCATTAGAGACCCCTCCCAGGCCAGCCTGGCCCAAGCCCTCACAGCCCACGGCGCCTGCACCATCACAGTGCCCAGAGACCCCTCTGAGTGTGTGGCCTCGGCCACAGCACAGAGTCGCTTCCTGCCTCAGCCTCCTCACTGGCCAGATGGGAGATGATGGGTGCGAAGGATAGGTCACAGCACCAGCACACAGTGGCCACTTGGTGTGACATGCTGTACTCAGGGCAGGCAGGGCCCTCGGGCTCTCTGTGGTCCTCTGGATGTGGCACAGTGGCACGTAGCATCTGGGATGTACAGAGCTGATGCCCCTGGGGCTGCGGGCAACAGGACGCAGAGGAGAAAGCCCTGTCCTGCAGGGCTGACACTTGTCTCCGGGGCAGTCTCCCTACCACCCCACCTCCTCTTGCCCTTGCTGGCCTTTCTCTGTCCCGCCTGTCCCCAGGTCACAACTTGCTAATCCGCCCAGGGTCTGCCCAGGCTCTGTCCCCCATCCTGCGTCCCCGCCTCCCGCCTGCCTTGTCTCCTTCCCTCCCCTCCCCCACAGTCACCAGGGTTGCATCTGTTATAACCCGGCCAGGTGGCCAGGCACCACCCGCACAGGGCCTGTCCGCTGCGGGCAGCTCTGGGACCTCAGCGCCTGGCCCCGCTGCCTGTGGAGACCCTGGAGACCCCAGGCAGATGCAGGCTCCTGTGGTCACCGCCGTGTCCCCTCACCTCATCGTGTGCTGTCGCCACCCACGTGCTGCACATGGCTGTGTGTTCCAGGGTTCTCACCCCAGCTCAGGCTAAGCGCTGAGCTCTCCTGGGGGGGGGTGTCCCCGGGGGGGGGGTCCCCGACATGGGGCTTGTTCCCCGTCCCTGTGGGCAAGACAGCAGTGCCGATTTGGCCCACATTTGGCTAGTGACATCTTCTACTGTCTCGCTGTATATGGACACTTTTGCTTGGTGCCATGCTCTGCAGGGTCTCACTGCACTGCCTAGGCTGGTCTCAAGTGTCCTCCTGCCTCAGCCTCCCAAGTGCTGGGATTACAGGCATG
>RJWM01021701.1:0-34872 GCA_004363535.1 Dasyprocta punctata
TATGTGATTCAGAGTCTACAATGGATACTGTGGAAGGGTAGAGAACAGCTCAAAGAGCAAAGACAATTGGGAGGGGAATGGGCGGAAAGGGAAAAGGGAAGAGGAGGGGATATAAACCTGTATATGTGTATATGTAAGATAAGTAAAAAGAACACTGCTCAATGTATTCGTTATTGAGAGGGAACAATTAATACTCATATGATTGGATCAATCTTGCATGTCTATATCTGTTAATGTAAGAAACCATTTTAAAGATAACGATGCACAAATTGCAACCATTGTCAAGCTTCTATCTTCCAGTTTTGTAAACCTGCAATGTTGTGTATTTACTCTAGTTGTTTGCTTGTCTCTTTTCCTTGTTGTTTTCACTATATATGTCGTTTTTTTTTGTTGTTGTTGTAGTTTTTGTTTGTTTTGTTTTTCTTCGCTCAAATAAAATTAGAAAAATACAGGTTGACAACCACATCCTACCAACTCGACAATTCCAATATCTATGACACCAAGTCTGACATGAACAGATGGTGCACACACATCATTCAATGAAGTAATAAATTATTTAACTAATGACACAATAAATGTTCTTTTCCTCCTCTAACAAAGCTGTTTCTCTCATCTAAAATCAGTATTCATATGGAATAAATAGAACCAAGGAGCAATGTAACTTACTTTGTCCTCTTGAATCTCACAGAAACTAAAGGTAAGTTGTTCTTATTTATGAAAAAGAACAGTTAACATTAGCCTTCATCTTGAGCATTGCCTTCTTCCTCCAGTGCAGATCCTTCAGCCAGCTGATGCAGACTTTCTGGCTTCCACCACAGGCCTTGGAGCCTTCCTGTGAAGATGCTTCATACAGAGTTGCCTGGCACATTGAGGTGGGCTCTAGGCCTCTGCCTGGGCTTGGGGAAGACACTGCACACCAATTGATCTTTTGTACTCTTCCACATCTGACAAGAGTAGAATCATTCGGTTGTATTCAAATTTGTGGTAACTTTTTTAAAAATTGCTAAACTGGCCAGTTGTAGGGGCACTCATCTGTAATCCCACCATTCCTGGAGGCTGATGCAGGAGGAGCCAAAGTTTGAGTCCAGCCTAGGCTACTTAGCAACTTTTTAAAGCCCTGCACCCTTTTGTAATTTTACAGTAAGATAAGGAATAAGCTGCAATAAAATATGTATTGATACAATCATTCAAAACACCTAGAACTTCAAGTTACAAATTTTCTTCTACGCGTTATATACTATTTTCACAAATCTTTATTTCTAAATATTTTCTGCTTTGTATTATACTTTCATATTAATCTAATAGAAAATTTTAAAAATTACTGTGTATTTAAAAATAAAAATTACCTTTTTGTTATTGATATCTACATGATAGTATTATTGCTAGGTAAATTTTTTCATTTGGTATGGCTACCTTGCACTTGTTGAGAATTGCTTTGTAGCGTAAAATATAGTGAATTCTTTTATGTAAACCATAATTGTTTGTAGTATTACATACATGTCCACTAGTGCAAATGACAGTTTGGAGTTGTTTCTTTATACTCTACTTTCATGCAAATCTAGATTTTGTCAACATTTTATAATACAAAGCCTATAAATATTAATGATTTTAATAATTAATAATAGCTGTATCATATATATACAACTTAGCTTCAATGTGAAATTATTTACCTGCTAGTAAATAGTCTTTATTCTTGCATTTGATAATTTAGCCCATGGTGTTAACTTTGATGCCTCACATATTTATGCAGAAACATATTACCTATTTTTGTTGCTGTTGTTGACTTTTTCTCTAAATTTGTTCATTTTAGCCCATTTTTCTTGCTTTTTATTGGACTTGCTTTGATTCTTTTCTTCAATATATTTTTATCTATTAATCAGTTGATTGAACAATCTATCTCTCTTCCACTTTCTATTGATTTTTAAGAAACTATGTCTGTATATCAATGTTAGCAAATCAGATTTTGCTTTGGGTCTCTACTCTCCTACAGAGTAATTTTTTTTTCTGATTTTTCAGATGTTGTGGTCCAGGAATTTTATACTTTTATATATTTTATTTTATATATTAGACATCCATTTTCTTCTGAATTCTGCTCCTATAATAAATTAAAAGTGTCTTCCTTGTTTTTTAGAGCATTTTTTTGCCTTGTCATTTGTTTTCAAATTCCCTTTAGTATTGAAAATTATTTCTCTCTCCTTCCTTAAATATATTTTCCCACTGTACTTTGAATTCTAGAATCCGATATATACACCTTGTTTCCTTTTACTACATTTCCAGTATCTTTTAATATTACTTTATATTTCCATTTCTTTGTATCTATTCTGTTTTGAGTGATTAATGAATATCTAAATTTCAGCCATCTGATTGTTAGAATGTGAACTCTGTTTTATCCATCAAGTTTCTAATAAAAATATTGATCTTTCATTTCTTGAACTTATTTTACTTGTTTTCCAACAGCTGAGAAAATTTGAAGGCTCATTTTTACTATTTCATGTTTTCTAAATTATTGTTCTTGGGTAATAAATGTACGCATATTAAACTTTGTGTCTAACTGCAAAGGATGCAGTCTTTTTAGCCTTTACTCTGCAACAGCTGTCTCAAATTGATTCCCAGTATATCCAATAATTTCTGATTCTGTGTTATATTAGTTACCTTAGTACCTATGAGACAAATATCTGAAACTTGAAATTTAAAGGAGGAGAGGTTTAATTTGGCTGACAGTTTGGGTCCATGGTTAGCAAGTTCCAGAATAGAAACACAATAGCAGAGTTGTCTAGGGGACCCTCAAGGCATGCAGTCAGGAAGCAGAGAATAGAGAGGAGCTGGGGATAGGTACACTGCATACCCTTCCAAGTCTAGCTCCATGCTATTCAAGCTCAGGCCCTGAAAGCGCATTCTGCTATGAAATCCACCAAAGAATGAATCCACCACTGTTGAATACATCACCCCATGATCCAACCACCATACAAAAGCCCTATGTCTGAACATAGGAGAGTTTTGTGGGACATTTTTGATGTAAATCATGGCATAGGTTATAAGGAGAATAAAACAAATATTTCCTCCCATTTTAAAAAATTTTTTAGATAAGCAGGTTTATTCCAATTATGACCAAAATAAAATTCCCTATGAAGATCTTACTTTCTCCATGTCTTGGTTACTTTCCTCTCATTGTTGAGACAAAACACCTGATACCCAAAATGAAGAAAGGAAAGGTTTAATTTTTTACAGTTCTTGGAGGTTTCAGTCCATATTCAGCAGGTTGCAAGGCAGGCTGGCATGACTGAGGTCAAACCATTCAAGGTGGCCACAAACAGCAAGTCACAAATTGGCCAGAAAGAGAAGAAATGCCTTCTTCCCACCTTTACACTGTATATTGACTCTGCCCCTGGGCAGTTGCAGCACTCACATCGCCAATCCCAGCACCAGACAGCAAACCAATCATGAATGTCATACTCAGCCCCATCAGTACCATGATTACGTGATACTTGGTAAGGCCATAGGAATATAAACCATAACATTTCACCCTGATCCCCCAAAGACATCCTTTATACAATAGACATTTAGTTGATGTCCAAGAGTTCCCAAAGTCCTAACAGTTTTGGCATTGTTGAAAAGTTCAATTCCCAAGTCTCCTCCAAAATGCATGGCAAACTCTTAATTGTAATCCCCCATACAAATGAAAACAAGTTAAACACTTTCAAAATGCAAAGGCACAAGATAAGCATTACCATTCCAGAAGTTACACACAGGGGTATACAAAGCATTGGAATCAAAGTAAGTCAAAAATCCAGCAGAGCAAACATTAAGTCCTGAAATTTCATAGTCAGAATCTGAAGCAATCTGTTTGAAAGCTCCAAAAGGCTTGAGTGATTCTACCCCATCAGCACTTCCAGGAGCTACAGTTTCCACAGCTCGGTTTTTGCAGCTTTCCTTGGATGATCTACGTTTTGGGCTTTTTTACACTTCTGGGTTCTCCACTGTACTTTTTGCTTCAGCCTTACATCTTTACATATTGCCCTCTCAGGGGCACATTGCTTGGCCTTCCAGGCCCTCTGAAATCAGAGTGGAAGCTGCCTTAACCTCAAAGTTCATGCATTTTCTTTGCACTTAAAACTAGCACCATATGTATTCCACCAAGGTCTTCTTCCAACTGGAGCAGTAGCCAGACTTTCCTTTCTCTTGGCTATTGGGGTCAAGTGCCTGAATCACTGAGCTCTCTGAACCTGATTGTGAGGAACAGATTCTTTATGCTGCTGCCATTCTGGAATCTGGCCACCACCATTTTGGAAATTCCTGTGGCCTCTGTCACCAATCTGGAATGTGGCACTCTGTGGCTTTTCTCTCAGAGCAGACACTTTCACTTTTGCAGTTTTGATGCTGCAAAGGGTGGGTGGAGACCCACTGCTTCCAGGAATGGACTCAGGCCATCTTTGTTATTTCTTTGTTCCTTCTCAACAATTGAGGTCTCAGCTCTATCTTTACAGTCCAAAGCTTTCTGACCAAACATACAATGTTTTAAATCATAATGCTGAGCTTTTTGCCCTTGATTTGCAGCATAAATCTGACTAAAAGCCACCAATAATAGCCATGCCACCACCTCAACATTTGACTGCCTCGAACTTTCTTTTGCTAGATTAATCAGTCTGCTGCCCTTAATTTCAGTCTCAGGCAGTCTCAGGACATGAGCAAAATACAGACAAACTTTCTACCAAGCCATCACACACATCATCTGGAGTTCAACAACCAATGCAGTCGGTCCCAGCAGAAACCTCCTGATCCTGGTCTTTACCAGCAGGCTTTTTATCAGTCATCTGGTCTCATGGGCTCTGACCAAAATCTCCCATACAGAACAGCCTAAGCTGTTCCAGCTCCATACATTCAGGCAACATTTCTGAACCTTTCCAAACCATTCCCACAAGCCATTTCCATAGGTTCTTGAGCCACATGTTCAGGAATAGTCACAGCAATGACTCCCACTCCACTGGTACCAGATTCTGTCTTAGTTACTTTTCTCTTGTTGTTGAGACAAAAATACCTGACACCCAAAATTAGGGAAGGAAAGGCTCATTTCTTACAGTTCTCGGGGGTTTCAGTTCATACTCAGTTGGCTCCAAGGCAGCATGGTGTGGTGGGGTAGCCACTCATGGTGGTCACCAAAGAGCAAGGTAAACCAGCAAGAGAGAGGAAGACATGCCTTCCTCTCACCCTTACACAATATGTTGGCTCCACCCCTGGGTGGGTGCAAAGCTCATATGGTGATTGGTGAACCCCAGCACCAGACAATGAACCAATCACAAATGCCAGACTCAGCTCCATTCAAATTACATAAGGCCTTGGGAGGATGCAGGATCAAACCCATACAGAAAACTACTATAAAAACAGTGATGAATTTCACAAAAACTATAAATAGACAAAGAGTTGAGACTATGCCCACTGCAGCCAGTTCTAATAGGTAAGACTAGCCAATTGCAGTTTTTCCTGTTTATGATATTTACATGGTGAAGAGGGTGTGGATGGTAATACATCAATAAAAGGCAGTGCCAGTTATAATGAAGACCTAAGTATCTCCAGAGAGGTACTGACCTACACTGCACATGGCCCTAGAAAATAGATTTTGTTCACTCAGTAAACAGAATGTGTAGCATTAGGGGTATGGAAGAGGTCTATAGAAGACAAGTAGTTGAAGAAACTTCATTTAGTTTGTATAAAAGAGGACTGCATGGAATAAAAATGATTAGAAAGTTGCCATGCTACCTTGCAGCCTAACAAAAAAAGAAAGAACACAAAGAAAAATATTTGTATGTACTGGTCATCAGAAATTCCAAGAAGATAATTTGATTGTCAGAGCAGATTACTATACCCTTCAAGACTAACCTTCAAAATAGAAGTAGAGATATCCTTCAATATCAAAAGGACTTCCAATATAAGGAAAAACTGAAGAAATTCATGACCAATAGCACAAGACAATCCTAAACAGAAATTTTGAAAACAACAGCCAGTAAGGCAAGGAAAGGAGTAAATTTCACTGGAAGATTAGGGGAGGGAGAGAGAGCAAGGCCAAAGCCAGAGCCAGAGTCAGAGCAACAGTCAGAACAAAAGTGAGCAACAGAGAGAGAGAGAGAGAGAGAGAGAGAGAGAGAGAGAGAGAGAGAGAATAATGAATCCAAGAGATATTTCAATAACACATAATGTAAGGGATCTTAACTCTCTAATTAAGACAAACTGGCAAATAGTATAAAAAAAGACCCATTTACATGTTGCCTCAGAAGATACACCTTATCTATAAAGATGGAAAGTTTAAGGATAGAAAAAGAGCCAAAGCAGTTGAGGTTGCAAACAGAAGTAGCTACATTTATGCCTGATAAAATTGACTTCAGAATAACACTATTTAGAAGAGAGAAAAAAAGATCACTACACACTGGTAAAGAGAAGAATACAGCAAGAAGCAATAACAGCTGCAAATATATGTACATTGAAATTTTGTGGAACAAATTTCATTAAAACATTTAATTGTAATAAAAGGAGATAAAAAGATAAATAGAATCATATTGGGGACTTCAACACCTCAGTCTCAGTAATTGGTCAGCTTACCCAAAATATCAACAAAGAAACATCAGAAACTAGACTATAGATCAAATGGTCTCAGATATCTAAATAGCTTTTCTTTGAAAAACTGCAAAACACATGTTTTCATTACACTATGGAATTTTTTCCAAAATAGACCACATGTTAGGCAATAAAGCAAATCACAATAAATGCAAAACAGGTGCAATTGTCTCATGCATCCTGACATTATCACAATAAAATGACACTAATTTATTTATTTATTTATTTTTATTTTTTTTTAGTGGCACCGGGGATTGAACTCACAACCTTGCGCCTATCAGACAGGTGCTTAAGCCATTGAGCCAAACTCCCGGCACTGGTCTTTTGAGGCAGGGTCACACTGTGTAGCTCGGGCCAACCTTGAGCTCACGTTGTAGCCCAAGCCGGCCTCGAACTCACAACGCTCCTCCTACCTCAGCCTCCTGAGTGCTGGGATTAAAGGCGAGCACCACCACGCCCGGCTGACACTAAAAATTGATGGAAGAAACCATAGAAAATATACAAACACATGGAGATAGAATAAAGCACATTTTGGGGGTGGGATGGGAGGTGTACCAGGAATCGAACTCAGGACTCTGTGCTTGCTAGGCAGGAGCTATGTTGTTGAGCTATATCCCTGGCTGAATAACACACTTTTGAAGAATGAATGGATCACAAAAGAAATCAGGGGAAAATTAAAAATTTCTAAAATCAAATAAGAAAAGCACAACATATCAATAACTGTGAGACATAATGAAAGCAGTTCTGAAGGGAAGTTCATAGCTGTGTGCCTACATATGAAGATCAGAGAACTCCCAACTAATAACCTAATGATTCATCTCCAGGTCCTACAAGAAAGGGGCTAAGTGCAGCTTAACGGACATTTAGAGACATATATAGGATTACAGAAAAATTTGAAGAATAAGGAGACTGTGTTACATGCAGAAGATCAAATAAAATTATGTCACAGATTTTGGCCTCAGTCTTTCTTTGAGTCCTCATCTCTGACTTTCAAACCACTTCCAGAATGATATTTCTGAGAGTTCTGGGATTAAAGAATGTTTTGCTGTCCTATGAGTAGATGTCCATTTAGTTAAAATACTCCTTTTAAAAATTTAGTATTGCTTAAAATTTAAATTACCAATAAATTCCTATGTAACTGGATAGAATTTCTTAAACCACCCATTACATTACTAAATATTTCTTAAATATGTTGTCTATCCTCAAATGCAGAACAAGACAATGGATCAAGTTCTCCTTCACATTTAATTGACAGACATTTTTGCAAGTATTAGGCATTATGAGTAACATAGAAAGTGAATCCTAGCAGGACACCAAGCAAATAAAATATTAATCTCAGATCAATAGATTTTGTTCAGGGTCTAATTATATAAAATCACTGTATCTTTTTCAGTACAACTTTGTGGCCATTAGAGTAGCACAGGATAATAAAACGCTTTATTTTTTCTTGTTTTGCTGCCTACCATTCATTCTGATTGGATGGACACTTCCCTGACCCATTCTGAAAATCCACATGACCTCCTGGTCATAATCATGTAGACACACTCTTCATGGACAGGAATATTTATACATACTCTGTGTGTACACTTAAAGAAAAATTCAAATGCTCCATGGACAAATGAGTCAAATAAAGGTTTAAGTAAATATCTAAGTAGCCAAAACAAATTTTCTTTCTGAATGGACAGAATGTTTTCCCTGATATTCTAAGTTTTGTATAAATTCAGGAGAAAGAAGTGATTATTAAGCCAAAAATGAATAAACATAGGGAGACCTTAAGTCGGAAGCAGAGGAAAGGGTTGGCAAAAAGAGGAGGAAGGGGAGGAGGGCAAGGAAGAAGAAAGAGGAAGAGGAAAGAGGGGGAGAAAATAAAAAGGAAGGAAGTGATTAGACTGATATTTCAAAATTTCCAAGAGTTCAAACGGGATAAAGGAGATGTAGCACTGAAGGCAAACACTGCAACCCCTAAAGTTTTCCTTGGTATTAACTTTACTTAGATTCAGGAAAAACCCAATTAAGGAAATTCTGAAGTGAATTCATTCAGCCATTCTGCTGAGAAAAGACAGTTCTTGAGTGTAGGAAAATAACAGGCAATGGAAACTCAGGCTCAGATCTCAGACCCGGTCAAGTTGTTTATGAGACATGGGGAAAACCACAGCTAAAATAGTAGTGCCGCTCTCGTGCAGAAAATCAGGAAATGAAAAGACAGGATAGGGGGCTGACAGCAGGCTGGATTTTATTCTCTTGCTAAAAGGCCCGTGGAAATGTTTGCTGACTTTTTTTGCTTTCAGCTATTACTTGTTTTATTATTAATGTGCAATTATTATTTACATGAATATATTCTAAAGATTTAAGAACAGCACACACCATCAAATAGAAAAAAGAAAATAGTACTTTTAGTGTAATTCATTGTTTATTTCTCGCAAATTTGAGCAGAGCTATTACTCAGAAAAAAATAAAAATTTAGCACATAAACTTATGGTTCAATCAAATTATAAAAATTATAGTTTATGAGCAGAGACACTACATGTTACATGGAACTTCTGAGAGGTGGTAAATGCACAGAGGAATAGTTATATAAGAAAAGGGAAAGAGTTCAAAATACTTTCGGTCTGTTGATGAGTCTCCAACATCTTCCTGATTAATACAGCACCCATTGTGCAAATATCTGCAGGACACAGACTCTGGAGCATAGCAGCAAGGACGTCCCAAGGATAGGAGAGAACAGCGTCAAAGCCCTAGAGGTGTGAGAGATTTTACTGTAAAGTCACTCAAAAAGAGATGCAGGAAAAGAAGAAATAATAGCAACATAAAATTCACTTTTCCTGTATCACCTATTAAAACTTCACATGTGTTAGGGCAGTCAGGATTGGTGCCACAAAGCTGTAATCCTGGCACTCTGGGAGGCTGAGGTTGGAGGATCCAAGTTCGACCACAGCCTGGGCAAAGTGGTTTGGCGGGACCTTATCTAACAACAACAACAGCAACAACAACAACAACAGAAAACAAATAAAAGGTATTACATACAGGTTAGGGGTGAAGCTCAGTACAAAGACCCTTGATTCAATTGCCAGTACTGAAAATAAAAACAATTAATAATTATAATAATATAAAGGACCGAGATAAAGTTCAGTTTAACCTGCAATACCACCAAAAAATCACAAATGTAATCTAATTTTCCATTTTATGTAATGTAGTGTTACCTCATTTCACAGATAGTGTAAAAATGGAGACTCATATAATTAACTAAAACTGCAAAAAACATATATAAAAACTGACAGAATCTGTATGACACCCAGTTATTCCTGACAGCAAATCTAATTATTTTAATGACATAATTTCAATATGAGTTCTGAGATAAAATTTAGACCTAACCAGATTTGAAAGATTAACAAGTGAAAAAGCTGGTTGTATCTCAAAGAAAATAGGAGGTCATGTGATTTTTTTTACTGAAGGAAAAGAGATTTCTGTGATCTAAGGGGTGCTTTTGAAGGCGATTTTTCTTCAAACAGTTCCATGTGGAACTATCTGAGCTATTTAAAAGTACAGATCGCAACTTCAGCAACAGTCAGGTGAAAGATCAGTTATGCAAATTCTCTGAAAAAAAGCTTAGCTTGTTCCCATGGTCTTTTATAGGATTAAAAGCATAACGAAAGTTCCCATATTTACCATAATTTTGAGTGTGACATTCGTGACCATATCTTGCGTATGGCAGTTTTCATCTCCGTATTTCTCAGCGTATAGATGAGAGGATTCATCATGGGCGCAATCACGGTGTAAAACACAGAGATCTCCTTGTCCTTGTCCTGGTTCCCTGCAGGTAGCGTATAGGTATAAATACAGGGCACAAAAAATAAAACTACAACCATTACGTGAGAGCTACAGGTGGACAGAGCTTTGCGACGCCCTGCAGATGACCTTGTCCTAAGATGACACAAAATGAGTATATAAGAAAGCACCAGTACAAAAAAAATGACAACAACCACCATCCCCGAATTAGCAGTCGCTAGCATACTGAAAACACTTATGTCTTTGCAAGCAAGTTTCAAAAGAGGCTTCACGTCGCATAGGTAGTGATCTATCTGCTTAGGACCACAGAAGGGCAAACCGAGCACCATGAGAAGCAACGCGATCGAGTGCCAAAACCCGAGTCCCCAGGCCGTTGCAATCAGCGTGCTGCACCTCTTCCGGTTCATGATGACTCTGTAGTGCAGCGGTTTGACGATGGCAACGTAGCGGTCAAGAGCCATGCACACCAAGATGAATATTTCCACACCTGCCAATAGGTGGGCAGCGAAGAGCTGGGTCATACAGTCGTTGTAGGAGATGCTTTTTCTTGCAACAGCCAAGTCCCTGATGAGCCTGGGAACCACACTGGAGGTGTAGCAGAGGTCCATGAAGGAAAGGTGGCACAGAAAGTAGTACATGGGTAGTTCGATTAGGTGACTGCAGGTGATCGTGAGTAAAATGGTGATGTTTCCCATGAGCACTGCCAGGTAACAAAGCAAGAACAGGAAAAAGAACAGGAGCTCTATTTTCTGATTTCCCCACAGCCCCAGAAAAATGAATTCTGTGACATTCCTCTGATTTTCCATGAGGTCAGCATGAATTCACAACAAACAAAGAAACTTCCTTCGTCTGAAACAGTACAGAACAAAATACACCTTCGATAGATTGTATAAGTTTTGGAGACATTTATACATCAAAAAGATAGTTGTAGTCACAGCAGATTTATTGTATCTAAAAACTCTTTTAATTAAAGAGCATTGTTATATTTTTAATAGTTAGTAAGAGTGTATTTGGAATTTAATAAACATTTTACACACATTTAACTCTCATAAAAATCATTAGCTACTGTTCTGATATTCATTTTTCATACAAAAAATAACAAGTAGGACATCTATCAATTATATTCATCATTAAGATACTAAGTAGAAGCCCAAAGATATAAACCTATGTCTGGTGACAAGTTTCCATATCTTAAGCACAAAGTCACATCATCCATAAAAAATTGGAACTCCAGCTGTTTTCTATCCTTATGTAAATCTATTCTGTTTTGTTATCATCATCATTTACTAGCTATATAATATTGTCTCTCTTTTCCTCTAATTTGCCTGTAATTTATCTATAATATCCTAGTCTATCAATTAATATTTCAAAAATCAAGTGAAATTAATATTTATTAATTTAAAAATTCAAGGTCCTTAAGCATCGTAGCAAAATGCTCTGAATTGGTTGATAACCTTTTATGCGGTTCTCCATGCATGACTGGTCAAAGTTCAGGACATGGTGGGTATGGACATAAGGAGCCAGGGGAAGCAATATTGGACAACTATATAGAGGAACATAGTTTATTATAAAACTTTTTAGTCTAAAAACTTTCACCATTTCCCTAAAATTCCAAATGCACTTAATAAAGTTGCTGCTGACCTTTTAGGCACACTGTAGACAACAGTCACTTCCTGGTTACTGGTCAAAGGACCTAGTGTGATTCTTAACAAGGAGCCAGGGGATTTAATTTCACATCCAGAAGAGCTCATGAGTCAGATGCGGCCCATCTGGGCACTCAGAAAGAACACATCGAAAGCATTACCTTTACTGGTATCTAAATATCATCTTTAGCAAGGCCAGGCTGGAAGATGGAATAATAATTTTGAACTCTATGCTCTTTCCATGGGATCAGTGAGGAAAGAATATATTGTTATGTGTAGATGCCTCATCTAAGGAGCAGAGACAAGCACTCCTCTCATTATCTGCTGGTTTCTTTGTTGATAGCACTGTCCATCTGGTTCCTTCCAAGCTTCCTTTTTAAATTGCTTTCTGGAAGCTGAGGTACTCAAGCTATTTGTCTTACGCCAGAAGCAAAGTAAATCCATGTAAAAGGATCTATGACAAGGGCCAGGGATTTAGCTCAGTGGCATAAGCACCTGCCTGGCAAGTGTGTGGTTGTGAGTTCAATCCTTGGTACCAAAAAATAAAAAATAAATAAAATAAAATGATCTATGACATAAAGGACTTGCAAGGGCCCCACAGCAGCCCAAAAAATTGTTTAGAAAGAAACAAATTCTTGTAAAGGGAGTTAGATACCACCAGTTTCATTTGGCAAGGTTTGCAAATGCTATAGGTTTTGTGTTCTAGGAACCACAGAGATGGGCTGATGAATTCGTATTAAACACACAGAAAAAAGAAAAACCTGAGTGTTATAAAAAAGTGGGTGTTAGTATGTTTGTTTTGTGTTCAAATTATGTGGATGCATCTGTAAGTTAAAGGACATAAAAAATCTAGAAATATTTCTTACTAAAATTATAAAAATACTCAAGTAAAATTAGAGAACTAAAATTGAAAAGTACAAACTGCCTGCAAAATATTTTCTCTGTGATATTGGAGTAAGCCTCAGGATCTTTTAACATGTAAATCCAGGACTTTGTACTTACCATGATCAAATACAAAATGGAAAATGCAAACCTATGTGGACATCAGTGCTACAAAGCAGCTCCCATGCTTTCTTCACTAAGAAAAACTCTGCACAGTTAATTACCTTGTCTTGACATATCCAGAAGTTCCAATGCATCCTCAATCCCATATGTTTTTGTAATACAGAACATTCTACCTCTAATGCTTCTCTCATGCTCATAGAAACATACACACACACACACACACACACACACACACACACACACACACACCAGCTGCACATAAGCATGGATACAGAAGGTTTTAGGAGTGAGAAATGTTTAGTCCATTTTGTTGTCTACCTTTTGCTCAAAACAAATTATCCAGAAATCTGTCCTTTACTGTTTAAATTATTTTAGAAAGATCTCTGGAGAAAGTTGTTTGGCAAAGATACACAAACTTTCGTTTGATAGCAAAAAAAAGCAAAGTAAAACATTAAAGTACAGTTTGTGGAAAGAAGATTATGACTAAAGCTGTGAGACTGTATGGGTAATGTAAAATTATCAAGAAAGATTTTATAAGGTTTTTCTGTTTCTTTATCAACTTATGTCAATGTCAATAAAATGTGAAATGGAAGGATACAGACTTAATTATTTGATGCATTTGGAGTAAAATGTTTATATGCCATATATTAATAGTATGTTCTAGGAATAGCATTAAAGGCCTTTTATTTTGTTACTCATTTCATTTTTATTAAGATTGAATACAGCCGGGCGTGATGGCGCACACCTTTAATCCCAGCACTCGGGAGGCTGAGGTAGGCGGAGCGTTGTGAGTTCGAGGCCGGCTTGGGCTACAACGCGAGCACAAGGCCGGCCTGAGCTACATGGTGCGACCCTGCCTCAAAAAAACTAGGGCTGGGAGTTTGGCTCAGTGCCTTAAGCGCCTGCTCTGACAGGCGCGAGGTTGTGAGTTCAATCCCCGGTGCCCCCCCCCCAAAAAAAAAAGATTGAATACACATTATATTATTGCTTTTGTTTTGCAAATAAGAATACTATAGCCAAAGATCACATAAATACTAAGAGTGAGATCTATACCTAAACCATGGTAGTATGTTCGAAAAACTGTAAATTTTTACTATTTTGACCTCTCCTCTCAGAAATAAAAATCAAGACTTAGATCCTTTGCTATTGAATCAATTTACCCTAAACAACTTTTCCTGAGTGTCATCTCTGGAGAATCATCCTAAGCAAAAATACTCCAGAAAATAGAATTTAAAATTAAAATTCGCTAATGTCAGTTTTTCATTAAATAGTTGTTCACAAAACCAAAATTATATCTCAGTGTAAGAAAATATATGTAGGTACTAATCATAATTCTTCTGCCAGATTTTACCTTTCTTTGAAATGTCCTTTGGGCTGGTTCCATTCACTTTTCTTGACTGTAACATGAAAAAGCTAATAGATGTAGAAAGCTTCTGTATCACCATGAATCTTGAATCCTAAAATACATTTGAAAGATGCATTCCTGGGAACATTTTGAATTAAAAGCTATAAAAGGGCTCAAGAGAAACAGTACCATGGGTATTTTTTTTGGCAACAACTTCATGTATAGTGATAATGGTAAAAGTACTGTAAATACTATTAAAGTGGTCTTGATGATAGCTTTAAAGTTCCTTTTAATCTTTTGGGCTACGACATAAGTGATTGAAGATTTTAGTGATGTTATAGTGTGGAAGAAATTTTTTAATTTTTTCCTACCTCTCTACTCAACCAGAATAATTTTCTTAAGTACTGAGTTCACTGAAGTTTATATAACATACATTTCCTAAGCAATGCATTATTAATAGTACAATTTTATTAATATGCTAAAAAAAGAAGTATCATAGGAGCCAGGTGTCACGGCACATGTGTATAATCCCAGTGCTCAGGAGACTGAGGCAGGAGGATTGCCTTGAGTTTAAGGTCAGCCTGTGTTACATAATGAGTTTAAGCCTGGTCTGAACTACATGGTGAGACTGTCTCAAAAACAAGCACACAAAAAAACCAAAGGAAAAAAAAATGAAAGCATCAGAAGAAGCTCATGTTGGTGCTCTTAGAAATATTATTCTCAGAATCAGTGTCATTATCAGAATGTTTCAAGAGTTCTGTAATATTTAATTGTTTCCATTAGAAATGTAGAAGTTATGTACATGGCTTTGTGTCAATAGATAGCAGCTACTATCAAGTCAGTAGGTAGAACTTGGAAGATGGTTCAATTATAATACATTTCCCTTATTTTCATTTTTTTTCTTGATGTATTTTACCTTTTCCAAGCAAAATCTAAAGGGAACAGGTTATATAATTCATGGCCCTTTATTATACATATAGCAGATCATACTCGTAGGTCTATGTTAGGCTTCTCATCAGATTTGCTTTCCTTTAATTTTTATAACACTCACTCCACTTCTTGCTCCTTCTGAGAACCAGCTGTATTCAAATCAGTGTATTCAACTCTTAGTCTAGGGTCCTCACACCTTCTTTGCAGTCTTTCTATTGCTTTCCATAACTTTAATATAATCTTCTCTATGCCCATTTTGAATCAGGGCATTTGACACTCTTCTTTTTACTGCACAGTCTTGTCTATGTTTGTTTAACAATGTGTCCTCAAGATTTATAAAGCAATGCTAGGTAAGTCTGAATGAAGAAACAAATTCACACGTACACTGAAAATTTTAATATTTCTTTTCAAATATTGATGAAAAAACTGGCATCAAGTCAGGAAAAATATAATATATCTCAACAATGTAATTCACAAATGCACAAGTACATAGATGAAATTATACATCTAACAATTGGAGAATATGTATTATTTTCATATTGTATCAGTCCCCCCAACACACAAAAGCACTAACTGGAAAACAATCAGCCTTGAAAACAAGATCAAAAATGCCAGCCTCAATCAACCCATCCTTGCCTAAAGAAGAAAACATTTGGATCATCTGTATGCAAATGAGTACATCATCAGACCACAATGGTAAGTAAAAAAATGAGACCTAGGTTTCTGTAACATGAGAATTGCAAAATATAATGAAAGGCAAAAATAAAAGATACATGATAGCAAACAGGGAGGAAGACTTTATTGATGTAGGAAGGGGGTCTGTGAATGGGGGGAGGTAGGGATTTGCAGAGATTGGCAGGACAAAAACACGATTAAATTGTGATATGTTTATGTGCCAATTCCCTAAGATCAGTATAATTGTCAGTTATCGCAAAGTTATACAAGTATAAAAGAAAGTAGAAAATGAGAAAAGGTGGAGGAGGAAAAGGGAAGGAGAAAGTAAGAAGAAACAGCACCCCTCATCTTGGAAAAATCATGCCAAAAATGATAAATTTTGATAAACAAAACCAACTATATGAATTATGATGTGCATAAATGTGTAAAATGTTAATAACAGAAAGATATAGTATATTATCAGCAGTTAAATGTCAATAATCCTGAACAAAGCAAGATTAGGTGTTTTCTAAATCAAGTTGAATTATAATATTTCCAATTATTAAGCATAATTAAACTCATTTACTATAATTTCTCAAGAATAGGCTTAGAGCTTTCCTTGCTTAGTGGGTTTAGACTGACAGTGGGGTGACTCCAGCATGTGGTTTTTTGTATATGAACAGTGACCAGGATACTCCTGAACACCCATAGGATACCCCTGAACTGGGGAGCAGTAGGAGCCTGTGTAATCTGGAAAAGCTTCAGAGTCTTTGCTCCTCCCCTAGATCACGAGTTGCAACCTCTGTACCATCACGTGACACACTGAGCCACGCATCTTTCAGTACGTGTTTCTGGGTCTCTAAGCAAGATGGTGCACTTGTTCTGTCTTTTCCAACAGATTCACAGTACTCGTACTTAATGACCCCCTGACTTTTAGTTTCTTTACTGCCTTGAACTGTGAATCTCTCATTTGCTGGCATTCCTCTCCAGATGAGAACGCAGATAGAACAGGTGGATACCTGATGATCACTGCTACATGGGGCACCAATCACAGCAACTTGGCTGCTCCTCCCATAGGCAGTTTCTTTCCTGAGGTTTAGACCTTTAGCCAGATGCCATGTTGTCTGAATCTGAGATGTCAGCAGTGCTGGGGTCAAGCACTGGTCAGACTTCTCTTACCAAAAGTTCTTATACTGGAATTCATCTGGTGAGCTTCTCCATCAAGGTGCCTTTGCACTGGGTTCTTTGGTTTCTCCCTGTTTCTGAGGACCCGTATTTCTTAGTGTGCGAACTCTCAGCATCTCTTGAGGTCTTCTGCCTCTGCTCAGTCATAATTCTCTCTTGATGTGGAGAATTTGAGGGTGATTGAATCATGGTTGCTACATTCATCAAGTGAATCAAGCCACTGATGGGTTCACAAGGTTTATGGGCTTACCAGATGGTGGAAACTAATTACATGAAGCAGGTCACTGGGGTGTGGTTTTGAAGGTTATATGTTTTTCCCTAGGGTCTTTCTTTATGACTCTTTCCCTCTTTCTTTGCTTCATGGATGAGCAGCAGTTCTCAGTCAATTAATTTCTGGCTTGGTGCCAAACAACCATGGACTTAAACTATGAAACTATGAGCCCAAATAAACTTTTCTGCTTTTAAATTGTATATGTCAGGTATTTTGTTTTAGGGGCAGAACTATGACTAATACGGTAGTAGATTAGTCCATAATATTACTTAGGTTTCTAGTAAGTGATTTTATGTGTACCATCGCCATAATGAGTTTTTCAATACTGAATATTCTCAATATTCAGTTTTGAGACAAATACAAAAAGGTCTAAAAAAGAACAACTAGAAGTATACATGTTTGACTGCACATATAGTGTGAAACATTTTTAGATAAAGGTGAAAAGCGTGTCAATGGAGAAAAAATTATTTTTAACAGATTGTACTGAGTGACTTAGTGTTATATGTGAAAATGGTCTTTGCTACACACTATCCACAAATATATAAAAGAGAATAGCAAAACAGGGCTTGAGTTAAATATATCTGTAGCATAAATATTATAGAAGAAAATGTTGCAGAAAATCTTTGTAACCCTATGAAAGGGAAGTGCTTACTAAATATTACATTAAAATCAAGAAACATAAAAATAAGAATTAAGTTCTGTAGTTACATATCTGGTGTCCAGGGAAAAACGCAATGAGATGTGAGTTCTAGAAGTCAACTTCATCCACATGTCCTTATTTTTGAAAGCATGAAGCATTTCTTGAGCTGGCTCTGGTGAAGATCTGCAGCTTTCCTCAGTAGATATTCTATATCTTTGGCATCATTGATTTTCTGCAGTCTTCACTGAAATTTTGGCTTCATTCTCACAGATTTATGCTCTGCTGTTTTACTCAGAGTTTACCAAAGAAACAGATACAACACAAGATATATGAATCTATAAGAAATTACAAGATTAGCTTACAATGGTCAGACACAAAGTTGGATGAGGAAACGTGCAGAGGGCGCCTGCGTGCTGGAGGCTGAAGGATCCAGTCCAAAGCCTGGAGATCACTGCAGAGTTCCATGCAAGTCTGCACTAGCAGGCCAATGGGTCTGTGATGGAACACTAAAGGTTCTATGATGGAAGACTGAAAAATCTACCATGAAGCCTGAAGAATCCCAAGTGGAAGCCAGTCTGCACCAGAAGCCATTAGATGACATCCAAACTAAAAGTGAAGACTGGAGCTCCTCAGAATAAATAACAATCAGTCTTTCTTCATTTGCTTTTCAGAGTACACGGGCTACTCTCTCTTGGTGGGTGTGGCACTCATGCCATCTGTATGCCCTCCTCTTGCACAGGCTGAGAATGTTACAAAGTAAGGAACCTGATCCCCTGTTGAATTGCTGAATTAAACTTCTGACCTTCTCAAGTTGACACAATGTATCAACCATTACAGCTGCCTTCTCAAGGGTCCCTTGCTTGGCCTCGCAGACTTCTTTTGAATTCTGCATGGAAGCCTCGCTGAGGGCACGATTCTTGCATTCTGCATGCTGGTAAAACCAATACCACATGGTGGAAACCTAGGCCTGGTGCCAGCTCGAGCACTATATAGGTTACATTGGGCCCAGACAATAGCACCTTTGAGAGTCTGGATGGCTGAGCATAGTGAAATTATTCCTGAGGAGCTTGTTCCTGAAAGACTCTTTGCACAACGGCTTCTGAGGTATTTCTTCTCAAAAGAATGTGTGACATTTCTGTGCCATTAAGCCTGTGGAGGATAAGCTCTTGCTGATTTCAGAAATGTTCCCAAGACATGTTATCTTCTTGTCTTTGTCCAGCTTTCATGCTTTTCTTAAATAGTATTAAGCAATTACTTCAGCAATTACTCCTCTTTTGGCTCCAAGTTTACAGATCATTCTAAAATTTTCAAAATTTTCTTCTGTGCTTTTTGCCTCTGTGTCTCACTACAAATCTGGCTAAAAACAGCCAGCAGTGTCCATGTCAGTGTCCATGTCACCACTTGAATATCAGGCCCTCTTGAAAGTAATCCTACCAGATTAGTTAGTCTACTGATCTTCAGTCTCCCACAAAGTCTCAAGACATGGGGAAAATTTTCTACGAGTGTATAACACACATAGTTCCTAGTCAAATTGTCAGTGGAGACTTGGTTCCCAACCGAAACATCTTGATCCTGGCCTTTATTGTCTTTATTGTCAAACACACATGCAGCCATCTTCATCAAATTTGTAAAGCAAGTTAAATTCTTAAACCAAGATACCACTGTATCTCTGTAATGCAATGATTTGATTTGCTTGCGCATGCACTGATTAGTTGTATAACTGGATGAAATAGTAACTGTCATTTTAGATTTTAAAGAAACAACTATACCAGTAATGGCGAACCTTTTAGAGCTTTTAATGATACCAAGCAATTTTCTGTGACACTGGTGACACAGGTTCCCCACCACTGATCTACATCATTAAACACATGGGCTGCACCAACTTACCCTTCCACTAACAGTGTGTAAGGGATGTTTATCCCATGAATTCTCACCAGCATTTATTATTTCATTGTATTCTTTATGACAGCCACTTGACTGGGATGAGACAAAATCTCAAAGTAGTTTTGATTTGAAATTCCCCGATGGTTAAGTACAGACGCTCGCCATCTAGTTCAAGGATCTGTCCAGATCACTTGACAATTTACTGACAGGGTAACTTGTTCCTTTGGTGTTAAATTTCATGTGCCCTTTGGCAAAGAAACAAAGAGTTTTAGTCTGTTACACATTTTGGGTAGTAGCCTAGATGTGGAAGAAACATAAATGTCCAATGACATGATGTATACAAGTAATATAAACATGTAAATGGAACATTATTTAGTCTTAAAATTGAAGAAAATCCATCCAAGAGCAACATGGAATGACAACGGAGAACATCATGCTAAGAAAAATAGACCAGACACAGAAGGGCAATAAGGCATGATGTCCTTTACAGAATACATCTAAATTAGACTAATGCATAGACTCAGGGAGTGGAATGGTGATGCTTTGACCTGGGCAGAATGGATGATGAGATGTCAGTTGGTGAGTAGGACATTTTGGTAGCACATAATGAGTAAGCTGTAGAGTTCTACATTCCATCACATTTAGCCTATATCAATACTGCAGTGGACATAAAAAATTTTATTGAGAAAAAAGATCTTGTGTTAGGTGTTCTTAACAAAACAATAAAATTAAAATAATAGCAAAGAAAGAAGCAGAGCACTTGGTGAGTTGATTGGATAGATAAACTGGAGGGATATATTGCATAAATCTTGTAACAATATCACATGTGTGTGCATATCTCCAGAATAATGAAGTTGTAGAATTATGCATAAAAGCTTATAAATGTTAATTATACTTCCAAGAAGTGGTTTCAAAATGAAATTGCAATATACTTTGGGTAAATTACATATACACATATTTACAATTTGTAAACAAAACAAAAGATATGTATCTGAAATATGCTGATGTCTAAATCTACATAAGGAACAGAGACTCACTATTTTTAAATTAATCAAAAGGATGTATAGAGAACTCAAAAAAGATGATATACTAAAGGCCAATAATATATGGAAATGTACACAACTTTGTCCATCATCAGAAACTTTCAAATCAAAACCGCAATATTTCACTAGTATGGGAAAAGAACAAGTAACACACATTGCAATGATGAGAACACTCTTCTTGTATTTAAGTAGCTCTCCGACAGTTTTGCCTACTGACCAGAACACAGGATTCCAGGAACGGCAAAATATGAAGCCTTCTAGGGTTCTGGCTACTTCCAAAACACTCAGAAATAGGAAAAGCAGTATTCAAGTTTATGTGTTCTTAAATGTCTGCCATTAATTTTAAGTGCTCATAGTTTTAGATCTCCATGTAAAAATAGTGGAATTTGGGACTTGAAATACATCATCCCTATATAAAGCACCAAATTTCCTTTGAAAAAGTATGAATGTCATAATAATTATTTTGGATCTAATAAACAAGATTACATTACTGTTGGTTTTTCTAACATGACAATATGGGGTATTTAGTTTAGAGATAATAAATCAAAGGAACATATAAATTAGAAATTGGAGGACAAAAGATAAAATAAAAATAATATGATTGTCATTATCATTCTTGGCTATCCTAGGTATTAGCTCCCTCTCCTGAAGCAGAATCCTTGATGTCTTTGGGCATCTCTTACAAGTTTAATAATTTAAACATAAGTTAAAAGTGGTAGTGTTAACCACATACTGCATTTTTTTTTGTGGTACTAGGGTTTGAACAAACAACCTCATGTCTGCCCAGCAGGCGCTTAAGCCACTGAGCCCAACTCCCGGCCCTAATTGTGCATTTTTAATGAGAATTAATCCAGTAAATGTCAGCAGAAACAGAGTACACAACATGTTCATCAGGTATTAATATTATCATTGTTACACAAACAGTAAACATTAGTCTCTGAGAGTCTTTGTCTGTAAAATGGACTAAACAATATCAACCATAAAGTGTATCCTAAATACTAAAGGGAATCATGTGAAAAAGACTTGGTACCAAGGTGTACATAAAATAAACACTAAAATTTTTATTACAGTACTAACTATTATAAATATATTGGGCATAAGGAAAAGCATTAAAATTATTTTTCAACACCCCTTTTATGCTCTCATTGCATTTTCCTCACTATTATCCTGCCAGTGTTTGCATGAACTGTTACATATTTGGAAAACAGGACACGCAGAAACAGTGTCATTCATAGATTTTGCATTATAGGTGTCGGGGGAGGAAGAGGAAAGGTAGACCCAGGACAACTCTGTATATTTGGGAAATTTCACCCAATCATTGCTTAGTTTTGCTACCTTCATTTATGCAGGTAGATTCATATACTTTCCTTTGAATAAAGATAAAGGTTTGTGCTAGTGTAGTTTGGACAATTATATAAGCCCATATATGCTGATTAACTACTTTAGAGACAACAGTGCTCAATGTATTAGCTATTGTTATTCACGCTTTTTGTCATGAAATTTGTTTTACATTTTTTCATTAAATAAAATTAAACTAAATAATAAAATATGTTACTTTCATGAGCTAATGCCCACAAGACTTGAAAAGGTAAATAGTGTTACTATGATCATTTTATTCCATAAAAACCCTGATCGTACAGAAGTTCTCAAAAATATATTGTGCTGAGTCAGAAACCATAGTATGATTGATATTTTCAGATCACACTCTCTGTTCCCCTGATCACTAGAGGTGGTGATGAAGGGCGGAATAATCTGATATGATCATCACCATTTTCAAAACAAGAAATTTTCTGGGCACATTTTATATGGTGCTTGATTATCTGTCCATAAAAATAATCTAAAAATGTTCATTAGTATCTCTTGTGATTTTGCATGCCATATGATGGTCATTTCTTTCCAGGAACATTATACTATCTGTGATGACTGAGATTAATTATGAACATGATTAACTTGAAAGCAACCTAGGGATTAGACAGCTCACTGTTGAGTGTGTTCTGATGGGTCATCGTGACCTGACCTTGCGTAACATGTGTGGCTGACTTTTCTCTACTTGTGTTCCTCTGCTTTGCTTACCTCAGCTATGGATTAAGCCCTGCTGTTCCAGCACACCCCCTGCCATCATGTTCTTGCCTTGGAGCTAAACAAGGGTGAGCTGAATCTTCTGAAACCATGAACACATTTAGCCTTTTCTCTTTAAACCAAACATATCATGTAGTTCAAATAGTAACAGAAAAGTTTGTTCATTTCTTTAATTATAATCTACTATGTGACTTGGAGGTCATGGAATTGGTTTCCAGGAAAATGTTGGAAAGTTTTAGAAATGAAGGGCAGAAAAGCTCTAAAATGCTATAAACAAATCTAATGAGTGATGCTTCTCATAATTTCAAGGCAGCTCAAAATACAGATGGTATTATATATACTTCTAGTTACTTTTAGACAGATGTATAGTGAGAACTGGAGACAGAAAGTCAAAGTTAAGAAAAACTTAAACATTAACCACAAATAAACTGTGTCTTAATCAGTTCCCCTCACTGTGCTTTCTCATATATTACTTCCATGATAATACCAGTCTCAGACTCTGTATGGAGGTGAGGTGTCATAGTTACTTTTCTCTCATTGTTGAGACAGAATATCAAACATCAAAATCATGGAAGAGAAGGTTTATTTCTTACAGTTCTTGGGGGTTTCAGTCCATACTCAGCTGGCTGCAAGGCAGAATGGCATGGGCAGGGGCAGCCATTTATGGCCACCACAAACAGCAAGCAAAAACAGCAAAAGAGAAAAGACACGCCTGCTTTCTGCCCTTACTCTGTATGTTAGTCCACCCAAGGAGGGGTGCAACACTCACACAACCAATCCCAGCACCAGACAACAAACCTATCACAAATGCCAGACTCAGGAATGTCCATGATTGCATGAGGCTTGAGGGGGAGCCATCCAAAGCCAAATCATAACATGAGGCAAGTTTACAAGAAGAGAAAGAAGTAGTTCCCCTGTTCATTACAACTTACAGAGAAGATGATAAATTCAAAGCGTGGGTGAGATCCAGGTTCTATAACTTATTCCTGGGTGACTGAGGGAACTGAGGATGGAACAGAGTGAAGTCTGAATCTTTGTGAGTGATACAGATAGCTCCATCTGCAATAGAAGTTCTGTCCTGTAACCAATGGGCAAAACAAACATATTAAAAATTGGACATCTTGCTTGGAGTCAGATGCAAGGTTCTGGGTGTGCCACACTCTGGGGTGTCCTCTGCCTAGCCACGTGGGTCCCAGAGATTCCAAACCCCACCTAGTAAGGGGGAGGGTCCAGCAACACAATCTAGGAGTGAGTCCTAACTAGCTGAACAGAGGATCAAGCTCTGCCCAGCCCAGTGCCTCAGCACAAGCCATCAGGGGAACACCCAGGGAGCATTGCAGGGCACAGAGGTACTGAACCAAGCCCAGCCCAGAGCTCCAGAGCTGCTCATCAGGGAGCAACCAGCATAGCTGCAGGGCTTTAGAGAACTTGAGCTCTGCCTCTTAGAGCACAAGGCACTAGCCCCATTGTTCAGGGGTGGGCCACGCAGCAGATCCTAGAGGTTGTAAAACCTGCCCAACCAAGATCAAGGCCCTGGCACTACACACCTGGGACTCGTCCAGATTTGCCCTATGCGCCAAAGACTCTGAATTCCTCACAGCCAGACTCAAAGACCTAGTGGTGTCACACTCTGGGGTATGTTCCATCTAGCCACCTGGGGCCCAGAGATTCTGAACTCCACCCAGCCAGGCTGAAGGTCCAGTGACACACACCAGGGCTGCATGTCTGCTAGCCACCTGGGTTTCAGGGGTTCTGAATGCTACATAGTCAGGTTCTAGGCCCTGCCAACAGGCTCCAGGGTGTGACCCTGCTACCTACAGGGAGTATACAAATTTTGTCCAGCCCACGGTCCCAGAGCAACCCAACAAAGTACAGGAGGGGAACATGTGGCCAGTCTCACAGATCACAGAACACAATGGTCTGGCACCATGATCTGGGGGTGTGCCCCAGCTAGCCAAGGGAATGTTGGAGGATTGAAGCTCGACCCAGCACAGTGTTCCAGTACAATCCATTGGGAGGCTGCCTGCCCAGCCACTCAGGTCTCAAAAGAAAATGGCAAAATGAAAGAGCAAGAGGCAATCTCAAGGCCCAGCCCACTGAGAAAAAACCCAAGAGACAGTGAAATGGAAGACACTGGGAGTCACACAACTGAACTTTCTGAAATGATAGCAAATAAAGTAAAGAAACAAGTCCATGAAGCTATAGAGAAACTCAAATTAGAAATAATCCCTCAGCTAAAAAATGAAATGACAATCATTATAAAAGAAATACTGTGTGTATCTAAAGAAGATCAAGATAAAAAAAAGAAGAACATAAGAAAATGATGGAAACTGTGAATGAACATATAAGACACAAATAGCACGCATGAAACAGAATCAAAGGAAAATTCAGGAAATGAAAACTTCCACGGAAACTTGGCAAAACCTCTTGAACGAAGCTGAGGATAGAATCTCAGACCTCGAAGACAACATGGAAGCTTACAATGATGAAATAAAAGATCTCTTAAAAGTACAAATGAACCAGGAAACAATTCATGATGATGTCAAGAGAAATAACGTAAGGTTAATAGGCATCAATGAAAAAGCGAGGGCCAATAAAATGACCAGCAAAGACTATTTGTGAAATAACGGCAGAAAATTTTCCAAACATGGGAAGAGAATCTGACATACAGACAAGTGATGCATACAGAACCCAAATTAACCATAACCAAAGTAAACCTTCACCCAGACATATAATAACTAGAGTATCAGAAATACAGCACAAGAACAAAATATGAAAGCTATCAGAAAAAAGAAACAGATCACCTATGAAGGAAAGCCTATCAGAATCAGGGTAGACTAATCAACCCAAACCTTTAAGTCAAGAAGAGTTTGGAGTGAAGTATTTCAAATCCTGAAAGAAAACAACTTTCAACTCAGATTGATGTATTCTGAAAACTATCCTTAAAAATTGATGGGGTAATAAGATACTTCCATGACAAAGAACAGCTGAAGAAATTTGTGGCCACCAAAGCAACACTACAAAGGGGACTGAAAGACACTCTAGAAAGAGACAAAGGTAGCAACAATCCTAAGAACAACAACAAAAGGAAACCACTAAGCAGGGCAGACAATTAAACAGAATATGTAGAAAACCAACAACAGAACGATATCATAACAGGTATGAGTCAGTACATATGAGTTATATCAATCAATGTAAATGGTCTCAACACACCAATAAAAAGAAACAGAGTGGCAGAGTGGGTTAAGAAACAAAATCTAACACTATGCTGTGTACAAAAAAAACACATTTAACTCAAAAGGAAACTCACAGACTAAAAATCAAAGGATGGAAAGCTATACTCCATGCAACAGGAACCCAGAAAAATGCAGGGGTAGCTATTATGTTTGAAGACAATGTGAACTTCAAACTGTGAATGATCAAAGGAGATAATGAATGTCACAACATACTTGTTAGGGTAAAACTTCGAGACAAAGAGATTGCAATCATAAATATATATGCACTGAGTTTGGAAACACTGAACTATGTAAGACAAGTCTTAATAGACATGAAAAACCAAATAAACAATAATACAGTTATAACAGGGGACCTTAAAACCCCACTGTCACAAAGAGACAGACCATCCAAACAAAAAATCAGCAAAGAAATAACAGAACTGAATCAAACTTGTGAAAAAAATGGACCTAGTAGATGTTTACTGAGTGCTCCACCCATCAACAACAGAATACACATTCTTCTCAGCTGCACATGGATCATTCTCTAAACTAGATCATATAGTAGTCCACAGAACATGCTTAAGTAAATGCAAAGGAACTGAAATCATTCCTTGCATATTATGTGACCACAGCATAATAACATTAGAAATGAATGACAAAAAAACTTACACTAACCACATAAAAACATGGAAATTAAATAATACTTTCCTAAACAATTAATGGGTCACAGATGAAATTAAAGAAGAAATTAAACAATATCTCCAATTGAATGAAAATGCAAATACAAATTACTGGAACCTGTGGGACACAATGAAAACAGTTCTCTGAGAGAAATTTATAGCACTGAACTCCCACATCAGAAAAATGGAAAGAACACACATAAACAACCTAGTGATGCACCTTCAATTTCTAGAAAGAGAAGAGCAAGTCAAGTACAAAGACCAAAGAAGGGAGGAAATTATCAAGATGAGAGTAGAAATTAATGCAATAGAAACTAAGAAAAAATAAAAAGAATTAATGAATTGATGAGTTGGTTCTTTGAAAGAGTAAACAAAACTCATAAACCCCTAGCCAACCTTATCAAAAGAGGAAAGAATAAACTCAGATTCATGCAATAAGAAATGAAAAAGGTGAAATCACTACAGACCCTGTGGAAATACAGAAGATCATCAACACCTACTTCAAAAATCTTCACTCACATTGATTCGAGAACACAGAAGAAATGGACAGATTCCTAGAAACCTATGAATTGCCAAAGCTGCATCAAAAAGATGTAAAATTGCTGAAAAACCCAATTTCAGCTTCTGAAATTGAAAACATAATGAGAACCTTACCAACAAAGAAAAGCCCAGGTCCTGATGGATTCACTGCTGAATTCTGCAAGAAATTGGGGGAAAACTTAATGCTAACACTCCTTAAACTCTTCAATGAAATTACAAGGGAAGCATGTCTCTCTAACTTATTCCTGGAAACAAGTGTTACCTTAATACCAAAACAAGAGAAAGACACAACCAAAAAAGAAAATAACAGGACAATCTCCCTAATGAACATAGATGCAAAAATCCTCAATAAAATACTGGCAAATAGAATTCAGCAAGCTATCAGCCATTGTTTTGGTTACTTTTTACTCGTTGCTGAGACAAAATACCTGACGCCAGGAATTAGGGAAGGAAAGGTTTATTCTTACAGTTTCTCGGGAGTTTCAGTCCATACTTAAGTTGGCTCCAATGCAGCGTGGCAGGGCAGGGCTGCCTTTCATGGCAGCCACAAGCAGCAAGGCGTGCTGGCGAGAGAGAGAGAGAGAGCAGAGGAGGAGGAAACAGAAGCGGAAGACCCGCCTTCCCTTATACTGTACATCGGCTCCACCCCTGGGTGGGTACAACAATCATGTCATCAATCCTGGTGCTAGACAACAAACTGATCACAAGCATCAGACTCAACTCCATCAAAAGTATGTGAGGACTTGGGGGTACATAGCATACCCCATACAATTTCACCCCTGGACCCTCAAGGACTCATTTATATTCTTAATACAAAAAACGTTTAGTTCATCTCCAAAGGTTGCCAAAGTCCTAACAGTTTCAGCATTGCTGAAATGTCCAAGTCCCAAATCTCCTCCGAGACCTATGGCAAACTCTTATCTGTAACCCCCTGTACAAATGAAAACAAGGTTAAGCACTTCCAACATATAAAGCCACAAGATAAACATTACCATTCCAAAAGTTACAAATAGGGGAATACAAAGCATTGGAACTAAAGCAAGTCCAAAATCCAGCAGGGCAAACATTAAGTCCTGGAGTTCTCTGCTCAGCATCTGAAGTGATCTGGCTACAAGCTCCAACAGGCTTGAGTGACTCCACCTCTGCGGCACTTTCAGGGGTTTGAACTTCCAAAGCCTTCCTTGGATGATCCATATTCCTTGGCTCCACCTTTACATTTTTACACACTGCTCTCTGCAGGCAAGGCAGAAGCTGCCTTAGTTTTTTCTTGTATTTAAAACCAGTGCAACGTGGATGCCGCCAAGGTCCACTGCAGGTTGGAGCAGTAGCCAGGCTTTCCTCTCTCTTGGCTATAGGGGTCAACTGCCTGGATGGCTGAGCTCTCTGAACCTGATTGTGAGGAACAGCTTCTCTATGCCTCCATTCTGGAATCCGGCATGGCCGCTGCCATTTTGGGACATGGCGTGGCCTCTGTCGCCACTCTGGGACAAGGCACTCTGCGACTTTTTGTCGCCACTCTGGGACAGGGCACTCTGCGGCTTTTTCCTCCGAGCAAACTCCTTTACTTTTGAAGGCCTGAGGCTGCAAAGGGCACAGGCCCGCTGATTCCCAGGATGCCCCGAGGCCATCTCTTTTATTCTTTTGTTCCTTCTCAGCAATCAAGGTCTCAGCTCCATCTTTACAATCAACAGCTTCCTGGCCAAACTCCCGTTTTAAATTGCCATGCTGGGCTCCTTGCTCTGTATCTACAACATAAATCTGGCTAAGAGCCCCCAATAAAAGCCAGGCCACCATTTCAATGTTTGGCTGCCTCATAATTTCACTCTGTAGAATAATTAATCCTTTGCCTTTAATCTCAGTCTCAGGCAAAGTCTCCGGGCATGGGCAGAACGTAGACAAACTTTCTGCCAAACCATAACACACATCATGTGGAGTCCAACACCCAATGTCGTTCTTCTTCCCAGCAGAAATCTCCCGAGCCTGGTCTTTACCAGCAGGCTTTCTATCAGCCTTCTGGTCTCCTGAGCTCTGACCAGAATCTCCCATACAAAACAGCCTAAGCCCTTCCAGCTCTATGCATGTAGATGGCATCTCCAAACCTTTCCAAATTTTCCCCGTAAGCCATTTTCAAAGGCTCTCAAACCACATGGTCAGGAATAGTCACAGCAACGACCCCACTCCTGGTACCAAATTCTGTTTTGGTTACTTTTTACTCGTTGCCGAGACAAAATACCTGACACACAGAATTAGGGAAGGAAAGGTTTATTCTTACAGTTTCTCGGGAGTTTCAGTCCATACTTAAGTTGGCTCCAATGCAGCGTGGCAGGGCAGGGCTGCCTTTCATGGCAACTGTGAGCAGCAAGGTGTGCTGGCAAGAGAGAGAGAGAGCAGAGCAGGTGGAAACAGAAGCGGAAGACCTGCCTTTCCTTATACTGTACATCGGCTCCACCCCTGGGTGGGTACAACAGTCACATCATCAATCCTGGTGCTAGACAACAAACTGATCACAAGCATCAGACTCAGCTCCATCAAAAGTATGTGAGGACTTGGGGGGACATAGCGTACCCCATACAACCATGGTCAAGTGAGATTTATCCCAGGAATGCAGGGATGGTTCAATATACACAAATCAATAAATGTAATACATCATATCAACAGGGCCAAGGACAAGAATCACATGATCATCTCTGTAGATGCAGAAAAAGCTTTTAACAAAC
The DNA here is from genome assembly GCA_004363535.1 of Dasyprocta punctata. Taxonomy (NCBI): domain Eukaryota; kingdom Metazoa; phylum Chordata; class Mammalia; order Rodentia; family Dasyproctidae; genus Dasyprocta; species Dasyprocta punctata. Next base: position 30,224 of record RJWM01021701.1, read on the forward strand.
TCCAACACCGATTCATGATAAAAACCCCACAGAAAATCAGAATAGATGGTCTCTACCTCAACCTGATAAAAGCCATGTATCGTAAACCAACATCTTACATAATGGAGAAAAAGTGAAACCTTTCAACCTAAAATCAGGAACAAGACAAGGATGTCCTTTATCACCATTCCTATGCAATATTGTTCTGGAAACATTAACCAGAACAATTAGACAAGAGAAAGAAATAAAGGGAATAAGGATAGGAATGGAAGAAGTAAAATTATCATTATTTGCAGATGATATGATAGTCTACATAGAAGTCCCCAAAAAATTCATTAAAAGACTTCTAGAAGTAATAACCAAATTCAGTAATGTTGCTGGATACAAGGGCAAAAGTCAAAAATCTATAGCATTCCTGTACACAAAGAAAAAAGTCACTGATAGAGAAAAAAGGGAAACCACACCCTTTAATATAACATCCAAAAAAATGAAATACTTAGGAATCAATCTTACAAAGGAGGTAAAAGATCTATACAGTGAAAATTACATTGTTCTGAAGAACAAAATCGAACAGGATTTCAGAAAATGGAAAGATATTCCCTGTTGATGCATAGGAAGGACAAACATCGTGAAAATGGCCATTCTCCAAAAATTGTTATACAGATTTGATGCAATCCCAATCAAAATACCATTTGCCTACCTCACAGAGCTAGAGAAAGCAATCCCGAAATTCATCTGTAACCAGAAGAGACATAAAATAGCAAGAGCAATTCTGGGCAACAAAGGTAAGGCAGGAGGCATCGCAATCCTAGACTTGAAAATATATTGCAAAGCTACTGTGATAAAATCAGCATGGTACTGGAGTCAACACAGACCTGAAGTTCAATGGAACAGATTAGAAGATACAGCCACAACGACAAACACAATTAGTCACCTCATCATTGACAAAGGGGCCAATCATGTACATTGCAAGAAAGATAGCCTTTTTAACAAATGGTGCTCGTAAAACTGGCTTTCTATATGTTGTAAACTAAAATTAGATCCATGTCTATCTCCATGCAGTAAAATAAAGTCAAAATGCATCAAAGATCTGAATATTAAAATAGAGACACTAAACTCGCTGGAAGACAAAATATGTAAAAATCTTGATGACATAGGAGTAGGCAGAGAGTTCATGAACAAAAATCAAACTGCACATTAAACACTTCACAGAATCAACATCTGGGATCTCATCTTACTAAAAAGTTCTTGCATATCAAAGGAAATCTCCAATAGATTGAAAAATAAACCCATGAACTGGGAAAATATATTAGCCAATTGTCCATCAGACAAAGCACTTCTATCTAAAACATACAAAGAATTAAAAGAAATCAGGCCCCTAAAATCCAAGGACCCAATACAAAAATGGGCTTCTGAGATGAATACATACTTCTCAGAGAAAGAAGTACAAATGGCAAATAAATACATGGAAAAATGCTGCACATTAATAGTCATTCAGAAAAAGCAAATTAAAACAACACTGTGATTTCATCTCACTTCAGAAAGAATGGCCAAGATTAAGAAATCAACAAATAATTAATGCTGGAGGGATTGTGGGGAAAAAGAAACCCTTCTCCACTGTTGGTGGGAGTGTAGACTGTTGCAACCACTGTGGAAATCAGTGTGAAGATTCCTCAAGAAGTTACGATTAGAGATCCCATTTGACCCAGCTATTCTGCTTCTGGGCATTTTCCCAGAAGAATTGAAATCATCATACCACAATGATATTTGTGCACTTATGTTTATAGCAACCCAATTTGTAATAGCCAAATCTTGCAAACAATCCAAGTGCCCATCAATCAAGGATTGGATAAAAATGATGTGGCATTTTTGTGCAATGGAATACTACTCAGCCATTGAGAAAGATTGGACTTTTACGAGTAAATGGACACGACTTGAGACCATACTCATAATTGAGATAAATCAAACTCCTGTGTGTAAATACCATATTATCTCCCTAATGTAAGAAACTGAAACAGTATATATGATCCAAAATCTACAATAAATACTGTATAAGGGTAAGAAACTGCTCAAAGAGCAAAAGTAATTGGGAAAGGGAAATGGAGGAAAGAAGGAAGGGAAAAGGAAAAAGATATAAATCTGTATATATATATATATATATATATATATGATAACTAATATGACTATACTGCTGAATGTATTAGTTATTGAGGAAGATCAGTTAATACTCATATGATTAGATCAATTTTGCATATCTATATCTGTTAATGCAAGCAACCATGTTGAAGGTAAGGATATGCAATATTGCACCCATTGTCAAGGTCTTACCATCTTGTTTTGTAAACGTATAATGTTACTACTGTGGATTTGCTGTTGTTTGTTTGTTTCTTTTGCTTTTTGGCTTTCTTATATATGTCTTTTTTCTCTTAAAGAAAAAAAATATTGAAACTCTTATCCAAGGTGACTCCCTTTTTGAGGAGCCAACTAAGGTCCCCTTGAGGGAACTAGCAACTTAGAAGAAAATGTGGCATCCCTGCACTCTTTGGGTGACAGGGAATACTTTTCTCCTTTACATCACTTTGTTGCCTACAAGTAAAAAATATTGGGACTTCATTTATCTTAGAGATAAGCTACATCTCCAACTTCTTCATGTGCAGCATGTTTTCAACACCCCAGCTCAGATGCATGGACACAGAAGCCATGCCTCCAGAAGGTCATGTTTCACCTCAGGAGGTGAAAGTCAGGTTTGTTTTTGCAAGGCAAGGAAGGAGCTAAGAATGGAAAATACTCCCCGGGGGTGTGGTTCAAAGAGTGTAAAAATGGCCTTGTCTGCTCTATCTTATTCTGTGCTTTTGCTGCACACGTGATCCATGTACACATGAATAAGGGGAAGCAGCATTTGGAGTAAAAGTCTCCCTGTCTTCTTTAGAGTTATCTTTGGAAAAACTTAATCTCCTTTGATCAATATAAATTGATTTCCTCATATCTTGGGGAGTGATAAGAAAAACATTCCTTCATGTCCTTAACTCCTAGTGTCAGTATGTGGTCTCTTCACTCTTGTCTAATAGGGCAACCCTCCAATTACCTTTGAAAATTCAGTGATACTTTAGATCACAAATGCTTTTATTTGGGAACAGTTTGGTTTACAAACAAAAGCACTTGGAATAATTTTGTTTTTATTTTAAACTCTGCATTAGATGACAAACATGACCATGGTCATCTTTTCCAGAACCCTGGAGGAAATTAAGTTTGTAAACTGAGCCCCACTTTGTAATGCTTTCCTCAGTGGTATTTGCTAAGAATTCACAGCTCTACAAGACAATGCTGGGACGCCTTAGGACTCAGCACCAGCATATCTCTATCTTTTTTGTCTGTAACTAAACTTGGATACAAAATGTTCCCCCATGAATAAGTGTGCTGTTCTCCAAAGAACAACACAAGTTTTCTAATTTACACAGAAATCCAGGAATATATGTGGAGACACTAATTAAGCATATTGGATAGTGATCAAACAAAATTAGCACAAGTCAGGTTTATTAATAGTTTAATTAAGCTGGGGGTGGTGGCGCATGCCTTTAATCCCAGCACTCGGGAGGCTGAGGTAGGAAGAGTGTTATGAGTTCGAGGCCAGCTTGGGCTACAACGCGAGTGCAAAGCCGGCCTGAGCTACATAGTGCGACCCTGCCTCAAAAAACCAGGGCTGGAAGTTTGGCTCAATGGCTTAAACACCTGCCCTGGCAGGTGCGAGGTTGTTGAGTTTGATCCCCCATGCCTCAAAAGAAAAAAAAAAGTTTAATTAAGCAAAGATGCTTTAATCTTGCAGCTCAGGTGTTAGGAAGAACTCTAGGAAGTTGGGCACACAAGGAAAAAAAGGGTATTTACAACAAATGAACTAGAGATGATGAGTCTTCCTGGGCCTATAGGTAAGGAAACAATTAAAAGGTTTACAAATATAGGTATGATTTATGGTGTAAGATCTACTCACCCCCCATGGAAGTGTCTAGTTTGAGTGTCCTAATTATTACAAGCAGAATTGTTTAGAATATATATATGGAAATGGATATTAGGGATGTGAGATGGTAGTTAAAAGTCTCTGTACCAGAGTCAAGATGAATTTCTTCTTGTAGTTCCTCACAACAAGCTGGGATTCTAGATTTAATTTCACAGTTCATTGAGTTAAGAGCTGAAGACAAAGGAGGGGAATGTGGAACAAAAATACAAATCATAATATATTATGTATAGGTACATGTTACCCATGATGAATGAGAAAGGTACCTATGTCAAAAGTATACCAGTGAAATTTTTTTTTTAACAAGGATACTAACGGTTTATTTGTTAGGTTGGTGAAATGTGAATTAAAAGATGGCTTACTGCCACTGTGTTAAAAATCATCATGGTACTAGTTAAAAAACAGACCTGAGAATCAGCAGAACAGATTAGAAGATGCAAACACAGCTACAAAGATACTCATCCACCTTATCTTTGAAAAAGGGGCCAAACATGTTCACTGGAAGAAAGATAGACTCTTTAATAAATGCAGCTGGAAAAAAATGGATTCCACATGCTGAAGACTAAAAGTAGACTTGTATCTATCACCACACAATAAAATAAGGTCAAAATGGATCAAAGATCTAAATATTAAAACAGAAACACTAAATCTATGGAAAGAC
>RJWM01021702.1:0-34784 GCA_004363535.1 Dasyprocta punctata
AGGCATGTGAGATGTCAAGTCCTACTACTCGAGCACGCGCCAAGCCTCTGCTCACATCTTGTCTGCTGACATCCAACTGACCCAAGAAAGTCCCATGGTCAAGCATAATGTCAAGTGAGAAAAGATATATTTCTTTTGTGGAATTCTGATAGAAGGAGTAAATTATTTGCTGAACAATAATTGAATCCACTACATTGCAGTACAAAAGCTTTGGACTTTGAGAAGCAGCATAGTCTCTTTTTCAGAAAAAGTAAATTAAGGTTAATTTTTTATTTAGTTAGTTACACAATAAGCATTTAAGAATGACTACCAAATGCCAGACAGACAGATAATTCGTTATTGTCTGTGAAGACTCCGGTCCAGAGGTAAGTAAATAGGTAATTACAAGGCTGTGTGCAAGATATCATGTAACATAAGTGACAGCAGAGTTATTGTTAGAAATCTAAAGCAGATTAGTAAAGCAACAAATAATGCTCTCCAGAAATTGTAAAGAATTCTTAAAATATGGGAAACACGAGAATCAGATTGTAAGATGAAACCGAGTTCCAAGGTACTCACTGAGGAAGATCACTGCAAGTGATGTTCCAGCAGCTCCTGGAACATTTCAGACTCACAGGGTACAGACCTGAGGGTACTAGAAGGCCCGGGATAGCTTCAGCTCTGCAACCAGCACAAGTCTCAGCTGTGACATTTACTGGCCCAGACTAGGGCACTGACCCACCCCTAGGCCATTCTTGTGACATCATACTCCTGAAGGGAGAAGGGAAGCCACACGGACATCCTGGGGAGATGGCTTATCAAGGCACTGGCAAAAGAACAGATGTTCTCCATGCTGGAACACTTTACAGATTAAAACAAGTTTATTTATGCTGATATGCAAATACCTTCAAGATATTTACTGAGTAAAATCAAGACAGACTATTTTATGTAGGATACTTATGTGAGCAAATTATGTATTTTTGTATGTATATTTTTATATCTGAAATGCATATAAATATAAAAAGCCACATATTGAACTCTACTAATAATGTCTATCTTCAGGAGGGGACTAGGATTTGGGGGTGAAGCATTATAGAATGTGACTTTGGGGGTTTTGTTTGGTTTTTGGTCATGGTACTGGAGATTGAACTCAGGGTCTTGCACTTCCTAGGCAAATACTCTGCCACTGAGCTATAACCCCAGATACTGTTTTTCTTTTTTGAGTTAGTGTCTTGTTAAATTACCCAGTCTGGCCTTGGACTTGTGGTCCTCCTGCTACAGTATTCTGAATAGCTAGAGACTTTGGGTTGATCTATATTATTTGAAGTTGCTTTTCTCCCCTCACTAGAAATCCCCAAACAAGAGAGCCCTGAAGGAAGGGAGTAGCACCGGGACTAAGGAGCAGGTGACAGTTTTGAGAGCTGTGCAGGAGTTGTCGGCCTACAGAATATTAGGAGGGTAGAGTGTGGCAGTGACTCCCAGGTGCCTTGATAGGAAATTATGTAGCCAGTCACCAAGAGACAGACAGGGAGTGTGAAAAGGTAAGTTTGTGGATGACGACAGAGATCATCTTCAGCCTTGTCAGTTTTGAGTGCATTGTAAACATCAAGGTCAACATGGCCAACAGAAAATCTGAGGTCAGTACTGAGCTTGCACTTTGCTGACCAAGAAAGCTTCCAATATTTCATTAACCATTTATGAAAGAAACCAATCTGCAGAAAACAGAATATTTGGCGATTAGTAATTTACCAAAGGAGGGGTAGCCCACTGGGTGGTTTTGCCCTAGGACCTAAGATTTGGACTCACCAGCTATCTCTAGTAAACTCTATCCTCTTGCTTTAGTAACCAGAATGATAAAAAAAACTGTGCAATTTGTTACAAAGAAAATGAAAGTTTATCCCTGGAGAGTAAAACACAGAAGGTATAGAGAAAGGTGTCTGGGGACACAGCTTGCCTTTCTTGTACAGGGATCACCTAGCTATAATCACAGGTTGGGGAGGGGGAGACCAAGGAGCCCTCATGGTCTTCTCAGCTGAGGTGCTCTCTGGCCTCAGTCTCAGCTCTCAAACACCCACGGTTCAGCCGTGACCTCCAGAGCACCATTTCTTCCACCTGCTTGCACACCTTTCTCTTTCATCTGCTTCAAGGTTCAGAGTTTGCGGTGGCAACAACAGTGAGAATTAGGAATAATGACCACAAACCCTCACAGCCATGATGTTCTGATTCCCCTGGGAACCGAGTTCTGCACCTGGCACTTCAGCGCAAGCAGCCAAGCAGGACAAAAGAGCCTTTTGCCCGGATTCTTTTTCCCCTACTCTGAAAAGGGGAAGCCTGGGACAAGGGGGACTTCTCTCTCCCACAACAAAAGCTGAAAACTTAAACCTACCTTAGACCTAACCACCAGCCTTTCTGGAAAACCTTCCCCTTTTTGTCTCTTTGTGTGTCACTGGCTCTTGGAACTGGATTGTTCAAAGCAGTACCTGACCTTGTTTGTCAGATGAGAAACAGACAATGCCGACCCTGAATTTTTTTTATTTGCTCCTGCTGCTAACCTAGCAGTACTACAGGATCTCAGACACTTCAGCTGCTTTAGTCAGGCGGGGGTGTAGAATAATGAATACGTAAAGCTCCTTGATGGGAGCCTGCTCTTCCTCCCCCCGGGGCCACATTCTGTGCTGAAAAGGAGTGAGGGAGGCGATCAGCAAGAAGGAAGCACAAAATGAAGTGGTCTGAAGGCCTGCTGAGGACAAAAGCCAATTGCACCAGCGCTGTTTGACCTGCCAGAAATGTTTCTACTCAGAACGAGGTTTTTTTAAAGCTTTGTTGTGTTGGCTGGGTCCTGCCGTTAATTTTGACAGAGGAAGAAAGTGAGTTCCATAAGCACGGGGGCGGTGCCTCATTCGTCTCCAGACTCAGCACAGAACCTGGCCTGGGAGAGGATAGGTGGGATCTACAGAGGCAGAGATAGTGGAGAGAGCACCTTTTGCAAGTATGAAAGGTAAACGGCTTTCATTTTCAATTTGCAGAATAGAAACAGAGGTTATGAGATGGAAAAAGACTGATTCAAAGTACAAGGCTGGTCAGTAGCAGTGTCTTTTGCTGGTAACCAGGAGAAAATAACTCTGGCACGATTAGCCTTCGAGAAAATTTCTGCAGATGACCTATATTCATTTACAAAGGGCCAGAGGACAGAAGAGAAGAGAATGGATGAATTAATCAGTTAATGAGCTATAGGCTAAAAGAATAGAAGACCAGTTCACATCCTTGAACGTAAGACACCCTAGGTGCCAACACATCCTGCTTCCAACCCCAAACAACCCAGAAACAGCAGCAACTGTTCCCTCCTATCCCAAAGCTTCACCTACTTCATGTTGTCCTGCCCCTCTCAATCATAGCCAATGATTCAATATAGGTTCAATGTAAACAAGTTATGCCTTCCTTCTCCAAATTGTCACCAGAAAATGCCCTGGTTTTTTAGATTTGCTGTTGGAGGCTGCAGAAACTTGTCCCAGGACTGGTCCTTTCTCTTTGGCCAGCATCTGTAACAGCCCAACAAATCCTACTATTTCAGAGAAACTGTGGTCTCAAGAGTTTTGTTTAACAAGCATGAGAGCCATTTCTTGGAGGGACAGTGAGGGTACAGAAAGGATGGAAATCCTCACACTAAAGACTCAAAGAATTCAGCTGAGGGACTGGATCCCACAGCAACGTCCTGCACAAGTTCAGCTGAAGACCTAGAGCCCATGGCAATGTCCTCCACGAGTCCAGCTGGAGGCCTGGAGCCTACGACAATGTCTCATGCAAGTCTGTATCAAGGATCTGCACTGGGAAGGCCCAAAGGTCAGTGATGGAAGCTAGAAAGTCTGTGCCAGCAGGATGAAGGATCTGTGTCAGCAGGTTGAGTGATCTGCACTGGAGCCAGGAAAGTGATGGTCCAGGTAAGGACCAGAGTTCCCACAAAGAGAACAGCAGCCATCCCTGGCAACAGTGAGGACCTGAGCTCCTCTGATAATGAGAGCAGCTGAGCTCATATCTCAGCAGGAAAACCAGCACAACAAGCTGCTCCAGGAGAATAAACAGCGCACCATCTTGCCCTCCAGTTCTCTTTTTACACTGTTGGCAACAATCCTTAGGTGGGCCTTCCACATCTAGCACTACACTGATTTAGTTCAGCTGGGTGTTACAAGTTGACCATTAGTTAATCCTATACAGAGAGGGATGGGCATGACACTATCTCCAAAGCCTCAAGTCTACTTACAGTAGGAAATGGCATGCTGTTGAAAAGGAGTTGTGTACTGAGTGACCAAAGAAGTTAGATGTTCATTCCAGAGATCTTGGACTTGATCTCATCTCCATTTGATACCAAATTTTGCAAGCATTCACTTTGGCAGCATGGCACAGACAGTGGTTCTCAATCAGTGGCGATTTTGTCATTTGGTAACATCTGAAACATTTTGGGTTGTCATTTTAGTTTTAGCTGGGAGGAAGTGCTAATGGCATCTAATAGACAGTGTCCTGAGATGCTACTGAAAATCCTGCAATGCACAGGACAGACCCCGTACAAAAGAACTATACAACCCAAAATGTCAACAGTGCCGAGGTTGACAAACTCTGGTATAAAAAAAGATAGGGGATTGAAACACTGTAAGTTTAAGAAAATCCACTAATTAAATTTGTCAGAAGTACAGGTTACATAAAAATGCAGAAAATGGGGGGGGCTTATAAAACCTTCAGTCTAGATTTTATAGGCCTTTAATGCCAAGTTAAGTTTTCTAGACTCTACTTAATAATATTGGATGCTTCTCAGACCAAAATTATATCTTAATTTCCCCTGGGTTTGGCAGATTTCTCTTTTTATCCTGTTTATTGCTAGAAGAACTTTGGAACACAATCAAATGACATAAACCTGCTAGGGACAAGGCCCCATCAGAGTCCCCTTCATGAGCACACATTCAGGGCCTGTTCCAAAAGTTTATCTTCTCTATGCACTGTGCATCACTTAGGTGTATAATACCAGAAAAGTCATTGCATCTTAGAGTGGGTGCTCCTGCTAAAGAAAAGACTCTTTCAAGTCATTTGGCCAAGTAGTCTTTATTCTTTCCAGAATGGCTTGTTCTTAAAACGAACACATTTCACAGTCCTCCTGATCCACAGTCAGAATGTACTGACAGTCCAGTACAGTTTAATTGGTAGCAGTTTTTCTTTCTTAGAGACATATAAAATAGTGGCACTTAGAATCAACAACCCTTTAAATTACAAATAGGTGGCATAGGTTATATTTATTTCTCTTTGATTGTTATTGGTTGCATTTTCTTCACACTCATTTAAAAGAATTGACTATTGAATTGACTGAATGTGAATATCAGTGTTTGAACTCTGGCAGAATGTTAAGACTTACCATGCAGAACATCATGATAGAATTGACCCTTCTCTGTCATCATTATTTTATAATTAGAATTACAACTCAGAGGTTGAACAGAAGAGGATTTTGTACCATGCAACCATCTCCCCAGTGGGAACATTCAGGGTCTACCCTCAGTGAAATATTTCATCTGTGTTTCAAAGCTTTTAAAGAGTATGTGAAAGAAACATTCACTCAAGGTCAAATTGCCTTGGCACACACTGTCGCACTGTTCTTCCTTTATACAGACTTCCATCATTACATAATTTTATTTGTGCAAAGGAAATGGAGCAAAATTTCCTTGTACATCCTTTCTCTGTTTTTCATCTTTATCCTCTAACAGAACTTCCTCCTTTCCTTTTTCATCATCATGTATCATTAAGATTAATACGTAATGAGAGCCATCCTCCTACAATGCATCTGCCTAAGAAACAAAGGCATAAGTAAGACCAAAGGAGAACACAGAGATGAATAGTGGTGAAGAGTAAGCAACTGTGAATTTCCAAGAAATATTTATGAGCTGATTTAAATACTAATGAGCTGGTAGTCTGACAGCAAAGACAAGACTAAATCACAGGAGCACAAAATCTCTGCTTGCCTGTAGGTTCTCTTGTATTTACACAAGCTTTAAAGTAAGATGGCTACATTTTAAGCCTCCTGCTAAAGAGACATTTCAAAATTCTGTTAAGTGAGAAATAGCATTTTCCCATTATTTCAGTTTTTTTATTTCCACCACAGTGCTTGCCAGTCTATCTGAATTCCTCATTGAAAAATAATATCTAAAGTCTGAATGTAAAAACTACTTCACCCTTTTATCTAAATGACTACTGTATTAGAAATGACTCTTTCAATTTCTTTTTCTGTACACTTCAAGAATCAACCAAATAGTCTCTCCTGGCACGTTTCTATGCAGCAGCATGAACAGTGTCTCAAGAGTGTAGTAAGAGGTAATTTATCTGAAAATGTCTCCTGTCCCAGCCTGACTACAGAAAAGTACTTCAGTTGCCTATGATTAAGGAAAGATAAAAACACTTGCTATTATAGTAAAACAAATTTAACTTCCAAAGAGCTTTTTACGTATTTTGCCTTAGGTGTGACAACCTGCCACTTGATCCAAAATAAACAACTGGTTTACTGGCTTTTGTATTTCTAAATCATATTTCAAAGCCCCACACCCAAAATTGTTGTTAAGGCTCGTTCAGCTGGTCTTTCTTTCTTTCTCTTTCTTTCTTTCTTTCTTTCTTTCTTTCTTTCTTTCTTTCTTTCTTTCTTTCTTCCTTTCTTTTCCTTTTGAAAGGGGGTATCATTTTTTTTCCTATAAAGATGCTAAGTAAAGCAAGAAGTAAAACAGGATGAGCACACAGAGAGTCTCTGAAAAACTAGTCATCCTTAGAATTGGAGCACATTACATCCCAACAGTTAAACAACAGGAACTTAGGTCCCATCATTCAGAAACCCTGCACATATGCGATGTGTGCCCCAGGGACTTGGTAGTGGAGGGGCTGGGGATCAAGTGGGGCAAGGGACATAATCACTTAGGATATAAAATATGAGGTGACACTGAAACATCTTATAATCCTTATGTGGTATTTTTAAAATAAAAATTAGTGCAAGTCAGGTAGTGTGATGCCTTTAGCTTTATTCTTTTTGTTTCAGATTGCTCTGGTTATTCAGGATTTTTTGTGATTCTATATGAATTTGAAGATTATTTTTTCTATTTCTGTGAAAAGTATCTTCAGAATTTCTATAGGGATTATCTTGAATCTGTAGATTGCTTTGGATAAAGTGGACATCTAACAATTTCAAATCTTTCCATCCATGAGTATAGAAAGCTTTCCACTTATTTATGTCTTAATCTATTTATTCCGGCAATGTTTTATAGTTTTTAGTGTACATAGCTTTTTCTTCCTTGGTTATATTAATTTGTAATTATTTTATTTTGTAGCCATTGTAAATGAGATTGTTTTCTTAATTTTTTTCTTGAAGAATTCACTGTTAGTGTATAGAAATGCTACTAATTTTTTGTGTATGTTTGGATTTCTGTATACTGCAATTTTACTGAATTAATTTATTAGTTTTAACAGTTTTATAATTAGATCCTCAAGATTTTCTTCATATGAAATCATGTTGACTGCAAAGAAACGATTTAATATTTTCCTTTCCAATTTAGAAGATTTGTATTTCTTTTCTCTTACCTAATTGCTGTAGTTGGGACTTTTAGTGCTATGTACAATAGCAGTGGCAAGAACAAACATCTTTGTCTCTTCCCTGATCTTAAAGAAAAAGCTTTCAAATTTTCACCACAGAGTGTGTTCTTAGCTGTGAGTTTGTCATATATAGTCTTTATTATGTCAAGTTGCATTCCTTCTAAACCTCATTCCTTCTAAGACCTACTTCAAAATATACTACAAAGCTATAGTAATCAGAACAGTTTGCGCTGGTATAAAAATAGACACATAGACCAATGGAACACAATAGAGAGCTAAGAAATAAATTCCTGCATAATGATGAGTTGATTTTTGACAAAGGTTATAAAAACACATGACAAACAAAGGACAATCTCTGCAATAAATGGTGTTGAGACACTGGGCATAGAGGTGTACACCTGTCATTCCAGCATCCTGGGAAGCTTAGACAGGAAGATCACAAGTTTAGCACAGTCTGGGCAATTTAATAACTTAGCAAGACCCTATCTCAAAATAGAAAATAACAAAAGGCCTGGGATAGGGATGCAGCTCATTGCAAAGGCTCTGAGTTTAATTCCTAGTACCTAAAAGATTGGTGTTGGAAAAACTGGATTCCTCTATGAAAAAGAATGAAATTAGATCCTTACCTTACACCATATACAAAAATCAACTCGAAATGGATTAAAGACGTGTATGTAAGACTTGAGAATATACAACTACCAGAACCAAACATAGAGGGAAGCTTCATGACCTTGGTCTAGACAATGATATTTTTGGATATGGACTCAAAAACAGGCAACATAAACAGAATTACATTGTATTAGTCAGCTTGCTTGGACATAGTATGTGACTCTCACAACTTAATGAAGAGGTTAATTTGTCTCATGACTTCAGGGATTCAGTCCATGGTTGGCTAACTCCAAGGCAAAAACATCATGGTAGAAAAGCACGAAAAACCTAAGTTGTTTAGTTCATAATGACAGGGAAGCAGAGCAATGGAACAATGACAGTAACAGGAACTATACAAGGACATGCCTTCATGACCCACTCAGACACACTCAGAGGTGTGCTCCAACAATATCCTGAACAGATCCCAAGGTCAATCAAGTTGCCACTCAAACCTAACTGCAACATGCATCAAACTAAATTTTTTCACAATCAGGGAAACCATCAACAGAGCAAAGAAACAACCTGAAGAAAGGCAGAAAACATTTGCAAACTGTGATATGATAAGCAGTTAATAGCTACAATTTATAAAAAGCCCACCCATCACAGACTCAAAGGTATATAAACAACTCAGTAGTAAAAAATTTTTTTATTTTTAAAATATGTAAAATATTTGAATAGACATTTATCAAAAGAAGACATACAAATGACCAACAGGTATGTGAAAGAACGCTTAACATCACTGATCATCAGAGAAGCCCATTTTAAATCCATGTTGAGATATTACCTTGCACCTTAAAAAGATGAAAGATGACAAATGCTGGCAAGGATGTGGAGAAAAGGAACCTTTATGCACTATTAGCAGAATGCAAATTTGCACAACTATTATGGAAAATAGTGTGGAAGTTTCCTAAAAAATTACAACTAAGGCTACCATATGGTCCAGCAATCTCACTACTGAGTGTGTATTTGCAATGAGTAAGCTTGATTGTCGACTTGATTGTCTCAGGAGCCACTTAGGGGATTAGCAAAGCACACTTAAAGGTGTTTCTGAGTGGGTCATGTAGGCATAGCTTTGGATATTATATATGGTCCTTGGTACTTCCTTTCTGGCACTGTTCCTCTGCTCTGCTTCCAGGCTGCCATAAACTAAGCTGCTTTACTCCACCATGCCCTTCTGCTATGATGTTCCTATCTTTGAGCCAGTAAAGTGCTGACTGAACCCTCTGAAACTGTGAGTCAAATTAAACTTCTCCACATTGTGGGTGTCATGTATTGTGTCAGCTGACTAATACAATATCCAAAAGAAAAAAAACCCAACATGTTAAAGAAGTGTATCTACTCCTGTGTTTATTATATCATTATTTATAGTAAACAACTAAAGAATCTATCAGTGAATTAATGGGTTTTTTAAATGTAGTATTTATATACAATAGAATACTATTTAACCTTTAAAAGGAAGGAAATCCTGTCATTTGTGACAATATGGATGAATCTGGAAGGTACTACAGAAAGATAAATATCACATAATTTCACTCAGATGTATAATCTACAAAAGTTCAACTCATAGAAATAAACAGTAGAATGGTAGTTGCCAGGAGCAGGGGAGATATTGGTCCAAGTATACAAAATTTCAGTTTGACAGGAGGAATAAATTGGAGAGATCTATTGTACAAAATGGACACTATTGTTAATAACAACGTATTGTAATCTTGAAAATAGTCACAAACATTTATAACGAACATTCATAGCAAAGGAGTACCTATTGATGTACTGATATGGAAAGATCTTTAAAACCTGACATTAATTTTTTAATGTATATTACTATATAAAATATTTTAAATTTTGGTGAAATTATGAACTGGGGTAAGGAAAAACAAGGATAAAAAGAAAAATTTTCAGTATAAGCCATTTCTTTTTCTTTTAGTTTTGAACTATGTGGATATGTTTATTCAAAATAAAATTTAAAACCTATAATGGTTAAATATTATCTACATGCAAATACCATATCTATTACTTGACATTCAAAAAAATAACAATTTGCCTCAAATCAATGTTTCCACAGTTATTTTCTATTAATTGCTCTCTATCCTTGCTTTCAACACACACACACAAACATACACACATGCATATACTGTGAACCCTAAAACCTAAAAATAATTACTATTAACAGTTTTAAGGAAAAATATATGTGTATGCTACATTTATCATATATATGCATTGTTTTAAAATTTACGGTTGATAATTTTTTTGCTTAGTATCTATGAGAATTTTCTATATCATCAATTTTTCTGTTCATTTGTAGATCTTGTGATTTTTTAATATATTAGTACATATCTTTTTTCAGTAGCTAGATAATATTCTATCTCATTAGGGCTGGGATGTAGTTTAGAGATAGAGAGTATGCTTAGCATTTGCAAGATTCTGAGTCAATCCTTTATAGCACCAAAGAAAAATAAAAATTATATATACATACACATACATATATATAGCATATATCATATATTTAATATATGTGTGTTCCTAAAGCACAAAACCAAAAGTCTCTCCACATCCTTCATGCATTCTTTTTTTTTTTGGCACCAGGAATTGAACTCACAACCTTGCACCTGTCAGACAGGCAGTTAAGTCACTGAGCCAAACCCCCAGCCCTGGTTTTTTGAGGCAGAGTCGCACTGTGTAGCTCAGGCCAGCCTTGCGCTCACGTTGTAGCCCAAGCCGGCCTTGAACTCACAATGCTCCTCCTACCTCAGCCTCCTGAGTGCTGGGATTAAAGGCATGCACCACCACGCCCAGCTCCTTCATGTATTTTTAATAAAAAATTGTCATATATATTCTGCCACATACATAATAATTTAACCTGTACTCCTGTCACTAGACATTTATATTTTTTTCTATTATAGTTTTTTTTCACACATACAATGCTACAATAAATTTCTTGGCATACTTTTCCCATAATATCAAAGTGGAATTGTTAAATAAATCTCCTATGCATTTAAAAATTTGATTGATTTTATCAAATTTTCTTTATAAAAGTCATGTCATATTATGCTTTGTTCAGAGACTCCTGTTCAATCCCTGGTACAAAAAAAAAAAAAAAGATTCATTCTGAAAATAATTCATCTTTCTTCACCAATATTGATTTTGAAATTTTAAAAGTTGTCTAGTAGCCAAAAACTTTCTTCTTATGCTTAATTTGCATTTCCTGAATTATAAGAATCAGCATCTTTTTTTTAATTTTAAAGAATATATAACAGAGCCAGGTGTGGTGGTACACACCTTTATTCCCAGCACTTGGGAGCCTGAGGCAGTAGGATCCTTGTGAGTTTGAGACCAGCCTGGGCAACAAAGTGAGTTCAAGGCCAGCCTGAACTTTATAGTGAGACCCTGTCTCAAAAAATGGGACCAGGGATTTACCTCAGTGGTGTCAGTGCCTGCCTGGCAGGAACGAGGTTGTGAATTCAATCACTGGTACAAAAAAAAAAAGAAAAGAAAAAATTAGTATATAATAGAATAAAACCAATCAAAACAAACCAGTATGAGAGATACAGAACTTCAAAACATTATGAAATCAACAGTAGTTACCATGATGCTTTTTGATATCTTCAAAATAGCTGCAGATAACTTTGAACATAGTAAAAATCAAACAGAACAGAATAGAGTAGAAACAATAAAAATAAAACAATGAATGCAATAAAGGAATCCAAAGCAAGCCAATAGTAAAACCAAAATTGCTATCATAATATATCTTGCTATCCTTGAAATAGCTTCTCCTGCCATCAGATTTGACATAAACAAAACAAAAGAGAATAAAACCCAACCCAACAAAACAATGGAAACAATATAGGGCCTCAAAACAAGACCATAGGAAGTCAACGATGGCTACAACCCTCAGAAGGAGATTCCCCCAGATGACACACTGCTTAGTGATATCCTCTGAACCGTAATCAGACCACTGACCCTAGTCCTGCAATGTTAGTGAAACACCAAAGCACCACAGGCATCCAATTGCATTTCACCCTGATAGCTATCATCACAGCCTGTGTTTCTCCAGACAAGCTGGTCACTTGTGGCAGGTGGGGGTGTTTGGTACTTCTTGTTTGCCAGCCCACACACCAGAAGTGGGTAGGGTCTGGCTGTTCCCAGTCTGGCCACAACCCTTGCATAGTGCTTGTTCCCAGACTGGGCTTGTTTGCTGGTGTGGCCATTGTTCCCTCTCCCCCTAGTCCACGGTTGGTGCTGACTCACAGGGAGAAGCTTGGGTCTAGTTGTTCCCAGTCTGCTGGAGGCCTGCACATGGTGCTGGTTCCCAATCTGGGCTTGTTTGCTGCTGTGGCCATTGCTCTCTCTTGCGTCTTTTTACATGTGTGTAGGAATTGATTTTTCTTTTTCCATGAACTATTTTAATTTTGTAGAATCAAATGGAGCGATCATTTCTCTTACAACTCCAGGCTTTGAGGTTGTGTTCAAGAAGCCTTTTCTACTTCCACATGCTACACAGGAAAAAGTTCTCCTACATTTTTGTCAAGCTTTTGTAGATTTTTACATGTTTAATCTTTAACCCATCTGGATTGAGAGACAGCTAGGTATACCTGAGAGATAAAAATTGAAATTTAATATTTTTCAAGTTATCCCACATGGCTTCCTGAATAATTTATAGCTTCATTGATTCAAATTCCAAAACTAACTTCTGTTGGCAAGAATATATGAGTTTTGTTTTGAGTTCTCTATTCACTTGTATCCACTTGACTGGCTCTTCTCACCTGATACCATACCACTTCAATTAGTAGAGTTTTATGGCAAGATTCGATCCAGTAAGGTGGTTCCCACTTCATACATCTTTCCTTCCCCAAAAACATTCTTGTCTATTAGCATTTTTAATCTTCCAGGTCATTTTATAAATTTGAGGAAAATAATATTTTTGTAACATCACACTTTTCCAAGTCAAATGCTCAAAATGTCACATGAAATCATTAGATCATTACTTAGTGAATCTGTGGGCAGATCCTCATGGACATTTTTGACTGAATTAGTTGTGTGAGACATCTGAGTCCATGACCTAATTGTGCAATTCTCATTCTTGTGTAGACATGTGAGAACTACCTTGGTATCAGAAAAACTGAGCCTCGAGCAAAAAAAAAAAAAAAAAAATAGGAACAAAAGAACAGCGCCTTCAGAATTTTTTAATAGAAAAATGAATCATTGATATCCATAGTGAGAGGGAAGCTCCTGCCACAATCATGTGTGCTGTGGATTACACGCATCTTGCTGTGGAATTCTTGACTCCTTGCCATTACCAATACAAGAATAAATTCCATTTAATTCCACCCAGCTGTTCCTGAGGCCTTCCATGGGTGGGTTTGCTCAGGGGTGTTTCATTCAATTTGCAAGAAAACATGCACCCCTCGATTGCTTGGCACAGGGCCAGATGCGCTAGGATGGTCCAAACACCCCACTGAGCTGGAGAAGCCATGAAGAACACTCATGTTGCAGACAAAATCCAGCCCAAGGTGTCCTGCTGGGGGCCCTGCCAGTTCATTGCCATGTTCTAAACTTGCACTTTATTTTATACTGAAAATCCAGTGCTTAGTATTCAGTCTGAGATTTTCTAACATATGAAACTAAAAACACATCTTTATATTTAAATGTTTATTATTTAAATGTACAATAATTAAATAGAAATTACATTTTACATGGTATTTAAGGTGACACTGATCTGTGTAAAAAAGGTGTAATGAAAGAGAATGTAATGCTCCTAATCCAAAAAGATTCTTTTGCTTAACTACATACTACCAAATTGATCAGTGTTATACATGTGTGTATTTAAGTGCAGAGTAGTCATTTCCCATTTCACATCATGTAATTCCAGTATTTAGTTCAAAATTACCCTTTTCTGTTGAGAAGCAAATAAATGAAAATGAGTTTGTCATAGTTTGCTTTTGTTATTTTATTTCATTTTAATGTTTCCCAAGACTATGTTACAAGGTTCCAAAATCGCATAACATGGCCAAAATCATACTGGGGGAATGGCTGGTGTGGCCAAAACCATGTGGTGCAGTGGAATGGAGAA
Organism: Dasyprocta punctata; assembly: GCA_004363535.1. NCBI lineage: Eukaryota > Metazoa > Chordata > Mammalia > Rodentia > Dasyproctidae > Dasyprocta > Dasyprocta punctata. The sequence continues at coordinate 14,303 of RJWM01021702.1, forward strand.
GTTCACTGAAACTGAAATGTGGCTATATGGGCTGTGACAGTCCCCAACTGAAGTGCATTTACATCTCTGGTAGACACATATGCGGAATAGAAAAAGAAAGAGTTCTCAGTAAGAAGCCACTTGGTAGAGAGTACATATTTGATCATAATTAAATCCCTAGCATATTGTGCTTTGAGAACTCTGTCAGTATTTTAATTAACTGTTTGCATTTTGACTTATTCATCGAACTCTTAACATTTCCATTAGGGAAAATCCATAGTCTATCAAGTTACACTTCAGAAAAGGAAACATTTATTGAGCACTTACCACGTTTCAGACCCATACTAAGACTTCTGTTGGCAACTTCTAATCTACCACGTTAGACTAAAATATTTCAAATCCACATTAATTTACCTAATGGATTTTTAAAATAGTTAAAAATATATTCCATAAGCTATTAATACTTAGAAAAAGGGACCTTGGGAATTGATCCAAATGAGGGTTTTTCAATACTAGGCAGTTTTTTCTGACATACAAATGGTCCAACTAAAAGATTTTCAAAGTTCTCAAATGCTACCATGCAGCACACCCCTCTTCCATACCTTCCAAGGTGTGAATAGGAAGGTGCTAGAGAGAGACTGACTGAGATACAGTTCACTGTTGTTCAGCATCTGTTCCCAACTCATTTTCTACACTTGCCTACAACAGAGGCTAGAAAATAAAAGTCTACATTTTCCAAACTCAGTGAAGTCAAAGTCCTGGATGTCACTTGAGCTGTGGTAATTAGATATGCTCACATTTGATTTGGAGATGGGAGCAAAGCCAAGACCATCTTCCTTTGACCATTTCTATGGGCAAACAAGGCCTCAGAGACAGCATCAAGAGGCGGGCAAGGCTGAGCTCAGACTTCCAGTTTCTAGTCGCCAGCTTACAAGGGCGAAGAGACAGTCATGCTCAGTATGGCAGTGGCTTCCTGGAACCTAGTTCCCTGCCATATTACCAAACTCAATATTGTCACTGACTCCCTGCTTCTTGGGTCCTTCTAATAATTTTAGTAGTATTTAATTCCTTATATTAAATTCTTACCTACTTAAGATACCCAGATTTGTTCTATTTTCTTTATGAGCTCCTGATACAAAGCTCTTGAAAAATTCTGTAAGAGTCCCTAAATTTTTTTTTTTTTTTTTTTTTTTTTTTTTTGTGGCACCAGGTGTTGAACTCACAACCTCGTGCCTGGCAGACAGGCACTTAAGTCGCTGAGCCAAACTCCCAGCCCTGGTTTTTTGAGGCAGGCTCGCACTGTGTAGCTCAGGCCGGCCTTGCGCTGGCGTTGTAGCCCAAGCCAGCCTCGAACTCACAACACTCCTCCTACCTCAGCCTCCTGAGTGCTGGGATTAAAGGCGTGCACCACCACGCCCGGCGACAGGTCCCTGAATTTAATTAAGTCTATACCCCTACTGACAAATTACCACCCGCAAGAAGAAAATTTTAAAGGCTTAGTGTATATATAAGCCACTTCCTTAAAGGTAGATTCATTCTAGGAAAATTAAGGATGCACTAGTAACAGTAGTAATATCTATATTCTCTGTACATTTACCTTCATTATTCCACTCAATCCTTATAGAAACCTCATTTTACAGAAGAGAAACTCAAGCTGGAGAAGGTGTGACAAGTGAATTGGAGGTCAAAGAGTTAGAGATTTGAGGATACTGCTGGCTTCAATGAGGGATGATGGCGCCATGGGCCATGGAACACCCGCATAGTTATTGATATCCAACCATGTGGTACTGATATACGAACAGTTAACAAAACTAAGCACCTGTGCTAATACTGTATTCTGGCTTACTTTCTTGCCTGAAATTAAGTAGAAGCAGGACCCTACCCAGGCCAGTCCATATTGAAAGCCAGTGCACTTAACACTATTCTCTGTCTCCCACCATGCCAAACTCAAGGCAGATACCTGGGCCTGGGTCCTCTCTTATTCCAATGAAGGGATCAGATGTATCTTACTCCTAACCAGATGCCAATAAATTAACACAAAGCATCTTTTTCTCATTTGGAGGGACCCTGAATGTTTTCCTCCTTCTGCGTCATTTTCTACAAAAGACAGTAACCCTCCCACCCTCACCCTAGTACATCTCTAGTCCTGTGGTTCTCAAGTCTTTCCCTGCATTCAGGTGCTTGTGAAAATGGCCAAGGCACTGGTGTTCTAATTCCATGTGTCCAAGTGGGGACTGAGTGGGTATATGTTCACATCCAGGGTGATCCTGAGACAGGCAAAGCAAGAACCTTATTTAAGAAATATTTGTTTGTATACATCAATAGATAAGTCCTTTCTAAGCCCGTAGAGATAGTCCTTCCTAACATCTAAATTACTTTACTTCTAACAGAGTCTGAAGTAGATGTTATTTTCTTGACCACACTTGTTTTATGGTGACATTAAAAAATAACTGAATCCTACAAAAGCTAATAATCAGAGGTTGTGTTATTTTATACTTTCACTGTGGAACACTAAAGATAACTTTACTTCTCTTTTTATTGTTTTCGATGGTTCCAACGCTTTTATTCAAGTCATACTGAAATAGTCAGTGTGGTTAAATATGCTCAGATATACTCTAGTAGGATTTGATTTTTTAATGCATTTTACACTCAGTTACAGATTGTTTCACTGAAATTGCTACCTACTGGTTTGTGGCTTAAAAAATTTCTTCAGGGTAACAGTTTAGAAGTCAACTTTGCTTCACTGAAAACAACAGACTGTATACAGGCTTCCTGTAGATATTTACAACACTTCATCAAATCAGAGCAATACATTGCTACAAGGCACACTCTCCAACCCAGCTTCATCATTTTGCAAATACAGAGGATGAAGTTTAAGAGAGATATGACTTGCCTAAGTCACACAAATAAAGAAAGCAGTGAGACTTTTGACTACTCAAGGACCTCCTGATCCATTTAGAACCTCGGTATCAACCCTGGGGGTATAGTTTAGTGATAAAGCTCTCATCTAACATTGGTTCATGAGGCCCTGATTCAATCCTCAAGAATGAATATATATGTCACTTCCATTGCTTCCAGTGTGAGTCAACTTCCAGGATGAGATAATAGTCATTATTGTTTTACTCTTTTTCCCTTTGAAGTAAATTCATGACTCCTTCCACACTAACCCCAACTCTTTTTCTCTCTCCATTTATTATTCAACATAAAATCACTAAGAACTTAAAAAATGTGTGTGGGTCTCTACATTGTTAGCCTTATTCAGACAACTCTTCCATTCAAATAAAAGCAATATGGGAGTGAGTGGTCAGTGAGGCCTGGACGCACACCTCCAACTCCCAATGCCCTCTGCCTGGGCCATTAGGAAATAGTTGCACACGATTTACTCAAGTGAAATTCTTTAACAGTTGCAAGGGCAGGAAACTCAATACCCGAGAATATGGATGTAGAGATGGTGGTATAACAGCTGGGTGCCACAAGCCAATGGGATGTGTGTTCAACTCTCAGGTTACTCTGCTGTGATTTCCCTTAGGAGCAAAGGCGTAGAACAGTGAATGTCAGATCAGCGTGAAACTCTGAGCCTATCCATCCCTGCAGTCTATGTAGTACAGCCAGCTGACCCCTGGGGTCTTGCTAGTTGCTAAATTCTCCTGGCCCAAATGTCTTGCCTGTGCCAGTGGAGAAACAGGAGCGCAGTGCTGCTAACAAGCAGGCACTGGATTGTGGCAGCTGGGGAGAGAATGGGTGGAGGAAGTTGGTAAACAACAGAGAAGGAAAATGGGGGTGGGGTGCAAGGCACAATGTGGCTGACACGATGTTTATCTCTCCTTCCCTCTGCCCCCATGGAGTCAGGGCTCTCGCCCAGTTGTGGAAGACTTCTGGTTCCAGCTCCAACATGCATAAGAGCCACACTCAGAAATTATCTTGACACGAAGCAGACCAGGAAATTGAAGTGGAGAGGGTGTTCGTACTGTGTCTTTTGGCAGCAGGGCTGACAAGTCAGAGGTGGAGGTAGTAATTTTGTAAGAGGTTTAAGATTAGTGTTGTGTGTTTTCACATGTCTGTTGTAAACTTTCAGTTTGGGCATGTGAAAAATTAGGTTGGCCCTTTCATTTATTGTTTCTTGAATTTCAGCCCATCTAGGACAAAGTAGTCTTATTTAGTTACATGTCGCTGAGAATTTGACACAATGCCTTTTTCTTCCACCAGAATACAGGTTTTCTTTGTTAATAATATATTCATTCACTTGGCAAATAATTATTTCTATGTACTGGCACTTGCTGGTGCTGGTGATATGGCTTCATAAAATTTATAATCCTACAGGGGAAGTGTACAATTAAACAAATCATGATAATAAAAGTGTATTAAATGTTATGATAAGCCTAAGGGAAGTAAAGAGATTAAAAAGCTGAAACACCAATCTTGTCTACTTCCTCACCTGTAATTGGGAATGATAAAAACGAGGACCAGATGAGATCATGTGGCTAAAATGCTTTTGTTAAGAATAAGAACTCTTCATTGTGCCTCCTACTGAAACACTTCATTAAAAATTTCAAATACTGCCAAAAAAAAAAAAAAAAAACAACTTAGGAGAGCACCCCTCTTATTTTGAGAGCCCAGGCTCTGACTCAGTCGATATAAGAGGCCAGCCAGCCAGGGATCCTTCACCAAGTGCTGGAAAAAAGGCTCCATACCGGCCTGTGAATGGGCTCCTTGGCCTCAAAGTCCTACACTACTAGGTATCTAGAGCAGGCTGCGAGGACACGGGCAGGAGCCAGCTAAGTGCAAGGGACAGGAAGAGCAATGTCTTCAAGTCTCTGCTCACTGGAGCCCACCCAACTCACCTCCATTCTCCTGGCTTTCTACCACTTAGTGCTTTTTACAGCTATAGTCACATATTTATGTGATCATTTTGAACTACCTCTCTCTCCTAGAGAGCTCATTAGGATGGAGCCCAGGACTCTTTTGCTCACCAGTGCATGTCCCAGCTCCAGCCCAGGCCTAGTAAATAATGCTACTTAATTGTGGTTGCCTGAATGAATGCTATCTTGCATGTTTCATAGCTTAGCCTATTTACCCTTGGGGAAGTATCACTTTCTGAGTGATAGTTTTCCCTTAACCTTTCTCAGAAATAAAATTCCTACAACTCTGCTCCTGAGAGACAGTACAAGCAGGCAGAGTTGGTCACCTGGAAGTGAAAGCTCAGGTTAAAAGGGGTCAGGGCAGCCACTCAGACTGTTTTTCAAGTGCATAGAGCGGGAGTTCTAGAAAGAATCTGTCAGCACACCTCAGGCTAGGAGGCAATCTCAGAAATAAGGAAGATGCATTCTCCTGAAAACAAGGCATTTGCTGTGAAGAGGCAGCTGGGCTCAACACCCTGAGGTAGTGAAGAGGGTGATTTCTTTCCTCAGGAATCTCATCAAAGTCTCTGGGGTGTCTTGCAAAGGAATAGTAAATACTGGCCCTGGGTTTCTGGTGTTTGTTTTTATGGCCTTGTTGTATGCTATAGTTTTAATGGGAAGTGGGGCAGTAGGATTATGGTTTAAACAGTGTGGGAGTTTTTTTGTTTTTTGTTTTTTGTTTTTCTTTTGTTTCCCCCCTCAGTGACTTCTGACTCTATAGAGACTATAAAATCCAAAATCCAAACACAAGAAACCCCTATCAGGAGGTAATGAGCTAATACTTTGGACTCTAGTCATTGTCCACATGAAGAACATCTTTGGTAAAGGACAGTTGTGGCAGGTTAGTGGTAAAAAATAACAGTCATTCTCTTAATTTGCAACTAAATATAACTCCTAACAACTAAAGCTCTAGAAGTTGATCAGATATTTTTGACCTCCAAAAAAACAGAAAAAGTTTGAAAATCAATTACCACATATAAAAATAGTATTATGACATAAGATATTCTAGACTGCTGTGCAATTACTCTATATTATTTTATTAGAATTGAGTGTTCTAGTCTTTTATATTACAGAGCAAAGAGAAAATAAAATAAATAGAAGCTGAGGGTGTAGCTCGGTAGAATCCCCAGCACAAGAAGAAAGAAAGAAAGAAAGAAAGAAAGAAAGAAAGAAAGAAAGAAAGAAAGAAAGTATTTGAAGTGTACATTTCTCTATATAGCCAACTATATATTCTACATATGGTGAAAACAATAATTCCAAAACAGTTTCTGATCTATAAAGAACTGAATCTAATAAACAGTAAAGACTATCACAGCCTTTCAGTTCACATAAACCTTCTAGAGGTAAACAGAAGCCTGAAGGGAAATTGAGGTGCGCCAACTGGCTCCCAGATATTTTAACCAGATTGAAGGGTGATAACAGACAAACTGTCAGTAGAAAATTCACCAATGAAAAACTGTTACTGAAAAGGAATTGATGATGATTTAAAAGTACAGTGTTGGGAAAGGGGCACTGGAACAGGAAAAATAATACGTTAAAATTAAAGTAAGTAGAGGTAAAAGAAAGGAGTTTAAAGGCAAAAACCGGGCCAAGGACATAGCTTAGTGGCCCAGTGCCTGCCTGGCAAGTGCAAGCTCCTAAGTTCGATTCCTGGTACACACAGACAAAAAGACAAAAGCCATGCCCCCTAGTTGCCCCTGGTCAAACTGCTTCAATCAAAAACTAAGTGACTTCTTATCTGCAAGTGTAATTCACTCAAAAATACTCGAATCAGTCAGGCACTTACCTGTAGTCTCAGCAGTCTGAGAAACTAAGGCAAGAAAATCTCAAGTTTGAGCCCAGCTTGGGCAATTTAATTACTTAGTGAGAACTCATCTCAAAAACAAAAAGGGCTAGAGATGTGGTTCAATGTGAAGGCCCTAGATTTAAGCTCTTGTCTTGGTTACTTTTTACTTGTTGCTGAGACAAAACACCTGACACACAAACTAGGGAAGGAAAGGTTTATTTAGCTTACAGTTTTTGGAGGTTTCAGTCCACAATTAACTGGCTCCAAGGCAGGGTGGCATGGTACAGGAACAACACTTCAAGGCAGCAGCACAGCAAAAGCAGCCAGAGTAAAAGGGGGACAAGAGCAAGCATCTTCTCCTCCCTTATATAGTACACAGGACCCCCCCGCCCCAGGGTGGGTGTAGCATCCACAAACATTCTTGCCTTCCTTTGCACAGGATGCGGATGTTTACAAAGTAAGACCCCTAGCTCTCTGCTGACTCTGTTAAACTTTTGACCTTCTCAAATTGACACAATGGCCAGGTAACTGCTTATGCTCTACACCCCAGGATGTAGAGCTGCTGTCTTACTTAATTAAGCTACTACACTTCTCAGGTTGACACAATGTATAAACCCTAACAGCTCTATACCACAAAAAGAAGGGAAGAGAGAAAGAAAGAAAGAAAGAAAGAAAGAAAGAAAGAAAGAAAGAAAGGCAAAGCAGAATCAAATTCATCTTTCTCCCAAGAAAGGCAAAGTATAAAACATCTGACATATGCATCTTAACCAAGAAGTACACTGGGCCACAACCTTATTCTACTACTTTAAATTCTATGAATTTTTCCTTTGTAGCACTAAATAAGAATTATAACTTGACATTGACATATGTGGCTATTTGGTGTAGGTCTCCCTGCCCCAGTAAAGTGTAAGTTCCCCAAGCAGCAATGAACTGCCCTAGGGTGGGTCCTCTACACTCTAGCATGTAAAACCTCTGTGCCAATTTGGTTAAGCTTCTAAATTTCTCAAGTTGATACAATCAACCAACCACTACAAGATCATAAGTCTAGGAAGTATTTTCTGACCCTCCTCTGAAGGCGATCATAAGATCCTCCTGTGTGAGGTGACCTTCCTATACCTAGGAAGATGCCCTTCTTTGTCTCTGAAAACACAGGAACACAGCAAGGAATCTGACAAAGAGGAGTTGCTGAGTTCCCCTAGTTTATTACCATTAGATTGTACTCTTTACTCAGTGATATTTCTTCACAACTGTCCAAGCTTCATCAAACCTAACACATTTCCTTCATTTCTTTATGAAGGCTCAGGCATCATGTGAAGCCTGTATGAAATACATTTACATGCTTTTCTCTTATTAATCTGTCTTTTGTTGTAGGGACTGCAGCTGTGAACCAGGGGTGGGTACAGATCTGATGTTTTCTTCTCCTGTGTGAGAAAGAGGAAAAGTTATCACCACTTTGCTCCACCGTATATTTCTCTTCTGTAGGCCTGAACTCAGACCACTTATATAACCCTCATCTTTTACATTAGTCTGATGTTTAATTTCTTACTGATTTCAATTTTTAAAAAATTTTCTATTTGGAGAAATATTTTTCACTGGTGGATTATCTAATGAAGTCTCCAGGACATTTAATTTGAGGGCATTTGCTTTATAGTTGCATGCTTTAGACAAAGGAAAAATATTTAAAATTGGAAATTTTAATATTGGATTTGTTTTTCCAATGCTGCAGAATAATTAGGACTGCAAAACAATCAATCGTGGGGAGAAGCCCTTTACTTTTATGTGAAGGGAAAAATAAGTTGACACACACAAAAGAGAAGCTTTGATTTTTGTAAGACCCTTAGGTGCTAGTAGTACTACTGTAACACTACTGTTCTTACTTCCATACTACTTGGAGTTGTCAATACCTGGTATAATCATTAATACTATTGTTATCCAAACAGCACACAGCCAGCCATTTTAACAATCATGTGCATTTAGGGTTTGCAGATTTTCTAAGTCAAACATTTTTATTTTAATAACACAGTACCCTGACATAGCATTTTCTAGTTTTTCAAGTACTTTTAGATATGTTATCTTTCATTTACTCCTCAAAAGTCTTCTGGAACAGATAAAGCAAATGCTATCATTGTTTTCTTTTGTTTTGGTGTTGACTAGCTTATTTCTTGAAAAAAATACACTCATGTACATGGCAACAAATTCAAGTGGAAAGGGCACATATTTATTGAAAGTGAAGAAATCTCTCTTAACCATCTTTTCTTCCCCCCAACCCTAGTCATTCTTGAGACAGAACTACTGTTAAAGATTTCTTCACAGCCCTTTAGAAATTACTGCACGCACACCAGCACAAATATATGTGTTACATTTAAAAATAAACTCATACAAGTCTAGGAGCAGGCACTTTCCCAGTTTGTGTCTTGTTTTTTCCAATTAATCATGTATCTTGGAGATCTCCAACAAGAAACTATAGAGGTCTACCTCATTCTTGGGCAGTTTATTTAACTGGTCTCCTAGTGATGGGCATCTAGATTATTTTCAGGCTTTTCTATTCTAGGCAATACTACAATGAGCACTCAAACAGAATATTACCAAAAACTCACATAGTACTTAGTGTTTTTCATGTCCATAAAATCATTTAATTCTCACAATGATCCCATGCGATAGAAACTATCACTGCTCTACTTTACAGTTGAGAAAATAAGCTGAGAGAGAGAGAGAGAGAGAGAGAGAGAGAGAGAGAGTTAGTAAGTGACAGAGCATAGACCTGAATTCAAACAGTTTGGTTCCAGGAATCGAGCTATTCAAAAACGCTGTAGCCCCACTGTGTTTTGCATGAATGATTAGCTCTGCAAAACCAGGCAGTGCTGTGCAGTTGAAGAACCTAAGACCAAGGGCATTAATGCCCATGAGTACTCAGGATAATGACTGAGTGACTAAGTCTGCTGATTCTCAGGTTTTGCTCATTCTCGGCCCCTTAGTGACATGCTAGTGCCTCAAGAATGTCGCCTGCCTGGACTCCTGGGAAGTTCCAGTTTAGATGTGGATGGAGAGTCCACATGTAAGCAGTGACTTTGGGCGGGGGGGTGTCTTTCAGAGACTCAGCGCAATGAGTGAGTGTATATCACAGTGTCTTTCTTACATTCAGATCACGCACTAGTAGATAATGAAGCAGATGTTACCATGGCATATCTTTAATGTAAAAATACACTTTTGATTGCAAGTTTAGAGAGATATATATGTACAGAATTTTATTTAAAATTACTGCTCATTTTTGGCTGCTATCCCCAAAGAAAAATTTATTACTCATGACCAGAAAGTTTAGGTTAAAGACAGTATTCCAAATTTAAACCTACATCATTGCACATTTACCCTGGAGGACACGGAACCAACATCCTCTCACAGCTTGAGAATGGCACAGCTGCACTCTATATCTGAAACCAAGTGCTTCCAAAGTGCCGGCAGCTCTTGAGAGTTGAAAGTGAAACTATTTTCAAGCACCTCCCTAGTTTAAATAGTTCTGGAATCTCCTTCAGACCCTCAGATTCTTCTCATTCTTGCCCTATTTGATGTAAATGCCTTGGACTATAAGGCCAGAGGGCTTCTTAGAACCCTCTAGTCCAAGCTTTCACCATCAGGAGGTCTCACATTACCCAGTGCTTTAGGGTCTTCGGATCACTTTGCCTCTTACCAGTTCTTTGACCCCTACCCAACAGCTACTGTGTCCTCACAGTTTTTGTATCTCCATTGCCTAGTCAGGGTGTGACCCACAGTGGGAACTCCACAAATGTTTGTCAAACCCTCCCCTGTCCAGTGGTGTCCTAAAATTTTCCCTATTATTATCCCAGCTATTTCCTGGAAAACCTGAGCACTTTCAGCAGTGGGCAGGCTTGATGGAGATCCTGCCTCCTGTCCTGCCAACCAAAAGGACTTGAGTTGGATTTCTGGGTTATCTATGTAAGGATTCTGCTTTTTTCTTTATTCACTCATGAGTCGTATGACTACGGTGTGCCAGGTGTAAAGCCACACAGCACTGCATGCACAGGGATAAACAAGTGAGGCAGAGAGCTGCAGTCTCATGTGGATGACAGAAACAATGCAGAACATACAAACATGCAAACCCTGAGGGGTGCCCTGAAGGAATTGTGATGGAGACTACCAAGAAGACTTAGATTGGGAGAGCAGGGAAGGCATCTCTGAGGCAATGGCTGTTAAACTGAGATCTAGAGGACAAAAGAGATCCAGTTACTTGCAGAGTCAAGGCCACAGCAACAGCATATACGAAACCACCAACGTAAGAAAAAAGTTAGAGTAGGCAGCACTTCTGCTGCCCCCCTTACATCTCCTCAGCCTTCCTGTGTTTTCAGCCACAGCTCTGGTGAAGTTTCCTGCAAGTTCAAATGGTACCTAAAGCTGCCAGTCCCCTACTGCAAGTATCTTCCTGCCCCTTCTGATAACACCAAGCACAACCTGGAAGGAAGGTGTTAACACTTCCCAGGCAACTGTCAATTGTCAGGGACAGAAGCTGGTAGACAAATGCTCTTAACTCCCACCGTTCAACACCTTCGGAAGACAGTCTGTGTCCTTCTCAGGAGATCTCGGCAGAATACAGCCTCGTTACCCAGAATGACAATCTCAAAAAATATACTCACTTTGGTCTTTTTCCTTTCTTTTTTCTCCTACTCTTTTCATGCCTCCACTCTTTCGGGGTTCCTCCCCTACTTGGACCTATGTCATTTCTAGGAAACTCAATCTAGAATGTATGGTTAGAGGAACTGGCAAAAAAAAATCTGAAAGCAGGCGATCAAGGAGGTCAGTTCAGCAAGATGGGACAAATTATGGAGTTGGAGGCCCTAATGAGAATGTTATACTCCAAGCTTTTTGGTGGAGACGGGATAGGCGTACACAGCTGGCAGCTCTACAGTAGTCCGGGCAACGAAGGATGGAGGCTCGTACTGTAAGGTCAGCAGAAGTGATGAAAAGAAATGGACTGGTTGGATTATATTATAAAAGTAGAATGGTCTTCACTTGCTAATGGGTCACATGAAATATAGGCTGGGATCAAGGATGATCTTGCTTAAGCACCTGGGTAAACAGTGGTAACATTTCATTGAGAATGGAAAGAACAAGCCTGGGCAGGAAAATCAAGAGTGTAATTTTCACCTTCATAAAATCTGAGGTGTCTGTGTGATATCCAAATGGAAACATCAAGTGCAGGTTTAGATATGTGAGTCAGAAATTCAAGGGAGTGGCCAGAATCATGGCTCTGGAGATCATCTGTGTATATGTTTAAAGCAAGGCACTGGATGAGTTCACCTAGAGAGATCAGGTAGCTAGAGCAAGGGAGTGAGGACCTACCATGGAGCTCTCTAGGGCGCCAACATTTGGACATTAGGTAGAGACAGAAAAGGCAGCAAATGAAATTTTAAAAGAACCATTGGAAATATAGTAAGCTGGAGATATCACACAATTCAAGGGGAGTGAATGTTTCAAGAAGGAAGAGGTGGTCAACTATTTTGAATGCTGCTCAGAGATGGCATAATTTGAACTATCATCATCTCTCATGTTTTCTTTAGCCTTAAATCACAAAAGGCACACACTTCAGGCAAGATGTTCTAACTGCAACAAAACTACTCCTAAATAGACACAGGTGATTTTGAGGCAGTCACTAAATACTGTCTCTGACTTAGGAAATCTCTTCCACGGAGACACTTACATCTGAGTTCCTCCCCTCAACGAGGGTCTCTGCCTTTCTCCCTAATAAGTCCATATTCCTTTCTATTCCACTGTCTAAGTCATGGAGCTTTTCTAAACCAAGGAAGTAGTTAAGGCAAAAGGCGTTTTATTCTTTCCTTAGACCCTAGCCATAATTTAAGAATCTCACCATCTTAGCCCTCTCTCTCCTGGGTCTTCAGGTCGAGGATCAATACCATTACTCAATTTTTAGGCCCTCCCTCTTGACTTTCTCTCCCTTTTAATCTCTTCTTTCATGTATGCTCTGGGCTTTCCTTATTTCACTCAAGTCATATCATAATATGACTCGGCACAATCACTGGGATCCAAAGCTGACAAACTGTTGCCCCCTTGCACAGTCACTTGTCAGTGTCAGCCAGACTGGCCCCCAGGAAACTGCACTGAGATATACCGTGATGGTCAGGAAAGCATGCTCTGAAAAACTGCCCAGTGCCCACCCTGCTGCCACAGGAGTTCACTTTCTAAAAACGGTCCTTCTCTCTCTCCCCTACTGTTTAGATTAGCTGGCGCTAGCTAATCCTCTGCGGTTGTATCTGAGTAGTCAGGTGCAATTCTTTATTTCATGGCTAGTCCCTAAGAAAACAGGAATACACATATAATTAAAGAACTCTAAGGGATCCACGTCTTGTAGCCAGATTTTCAGGATCATCAGACACTCCCCATCTCCTGAAACACTCTGAAGTCGTGCAACTAAACAAACTGCCCTGAGTTAGGCCATTTCACGCACAGCAGTCAGCCCTCTGTTCAAGAGGTTCCACTGTCTTCCTCACTTCCATCACCTGGTCTCCCCCCTAAGCCTGCCACAAGGCCCGCACTGCCACTGCGCTTCCTTCGCGAGACCCGGAGGCTGGCCAGGCCTCTCCCCGCCCTCCCTTCGTCCCTCCGGAATGTTCGGCTCATGCAAGCCACATCGCCTGTCCCTTCCGGGAACACTGCCTGCCACCCCCTCAATGATCTTTGTTTTTTCTCTCCATTGGAGGACTTTGGTGTCCATCCATAATTTAGTCTTCAGCTCTATCACAAATTTTAGTCCCTCTCTACGTTAGTCTGTACACTCCATTCAAATAACAAAATCCTTTCTAATCTCACTGCCTGTCCCCAATCCAGGACAAGAATTTACTACCTCTAACCAGAATGATTTGCATAGCACTTCAAGTGGAAGGTTTTGTTTTGGTTTTGGTTTGATGGTACTGAGGGTTAAACCCAGAGCCTCACTCTGAGCTACACCTTCAGTCTTAGCCCTTTTTTCAATCTTTTATTTTGAGGCAGTCTCACTAAATTAGCCAGTCTAACTTCAAACTTGACATCCTCCTTCTAAGCCTCCCAAACACAGGGATTATGGGCGTGTACCACTATTCCTAGTTTTGGTTTGAAATTTCTTTTCTTAACTTTCACACGCTTCTAAAACTCCAGCTCCAGCCCCACTGACTTTTCTGGCTTAATCTCCTACCACCATGTGCAGCTGTTTGTGTTTGTTTGTTTTTGTTCGTTTTTGCAGAGCTGGGGATGACTCCAGGGCCTCACACATACCAGGCAAGAGCTCCACCACAAGCTACACCCTCAATCCCTTCTGCTATATTTTTAAACCTAGTCACATGAAGCCCCGTGTTCCTTGAACTCATCATGCTATTTCGTACTTCTCACATACCGCTACTACAGTGCACTTCTTCCTTATTCACCGAACCAATCCCTGTCCATGCTCTGGACTTCAGCAGAGAGCAAAGCCTCCTCTAGATAACCTTGCTGATTTAGCCTTGCCCCTCCTCTGTGCCTCCAAAGCATTTTATTATTACCAATTCTTGGCCTTTTTGATAAATACTTGTTCACTTCAGGAGTCGGAGCCACATCTTTTTTTAATATGGTATACTCGGGGTCCAGTATTGTAACCAACAAATAATAATAATAATAATGATAATAATAACAAATCCCACAAGTATTTGTTAAATGATTAATGAATGAATGTCCCCGATTTCCAGCCTGTTGCCCCTCCTCCTAACTTGATGCCATAGTCACCTTTTAGAACAGATAGCTTATGTCTTCCCTACCCAAAAGTCACAGGTGGCTTCACCTGACAAACAAAATCCAGCCTCTTTGAATCCAAATTGAAGGTCCTTGGCAATCTGAAGCATGTACAATGCACACCTCAATTCTACCTTCTGTTTTGTATCAGCGTTCCCTGTGCTTCCCAAACTCTACTCAAAATACTCCACCTAGGTTTATGCAGCTCTTGTTGCCCCTCCTATCTCTCCAATCAATGTCCAACTCATTCCTCATGCCTCAGATCAAATACCACCTCCTTTATAAAAATATTCCCAGATTTACCCCCTCTGCTTGAGTAATAAAATCTCCTCTATTTTGCAACATTTTAGCATCTTATTATAGTTTTATTGCTATTTGTTTTTACTACAGGTGAGGGGTCCCCACTAAGTTGTAAGCGCCTAGATGATAAGACCCCCCACCACGCCTATGGCAAGGTTCGCATTCAAAAAACTAACCTTTTGTTAGAAGCAGCTCCACATTCCAGCCTGGCTTCTATTCCAGGCTCTCTGTTTATAACCTTGGGAAGGTCCCTTAACTTCTATTGGTCTCCCTTGCCTCATCTCTAAAATAAGATTAATCATATTAGGAATGCTTGAAAATAAATTATTTATCATTTTGAAAGTGCCTCAAGATCTTTAGAAATTGGCATTTCTATTTTTGTGGCATCTTTCCTGCTAGAGCTTGCAATTTTTTGAAAGAAATGTGCAAAGAAAAGGGAGAGTCTGTTCAAAGAACTGTTCTCCTCAGAACCTGAAATAATTACATCCTGTATATCAGACAAGGTCATCTTTTAGCCTTTATGGTAAATGATGGAGTCTGGAAGAAACCTGCATTTCCCACCAGTAACTTTAAAGTGATTACAGTATTTATGTCAAATTGTAAAAAGATGAGTAAGAATTCTATCATCCAGAGAGTAGGGATTTCCCTGAGGGGAGAAATAAATGAAGAACATGTCTGAAGCATACCTAAATGTACATGACCTTTACCCAAACTAGTCTCCTGTTTGTGTGTCCTGTCAGGGTCAACAGTTGAAACACTGGTTCGAGTGATCAGTTTATTTCAAGACACGTAAAGACACATCCAAAGTCAAGGGCAGAGTGAACAAATCCCTGGGAAGAATAACTCATGTGTCACACACATTAGCTCACTCGGTCTTCAGCCCTCCCCTGAGACACGCAGGCCATGTATTACTAAACCCGCTTGAGGGCTGAGGAAACTGCAGTCCAGTGTGGTGATGCAACATGGCCAAGGCCACTCTGTAACTGGTAAATGGTGGAACCCGAACTCAAACTGATCTTTTGACTCAAACCCAGGCCTCCTCCCACTCACCTCAGCACCTTTCAGGCCTGGAGCCCTGGCACTGGGACTGGGGCACTAGGGCCGCCTGAGAAAGAGTTCAGGGACCCAAGAGAGCTTCGGGTGCCACTTCAAGTCCCTCTCCCAACATGGTCTCTGAGCCCTTCCAGGCCCTGCTTTCCCCTGGTACCTGCGCTCTCTCAGGGCTTGAGGTCAGCTAGTCTTCCCCTTTTACCTCAGCTAGGTTTCTCATCATTCACAGAGTGCTCATGGGGCCAGAACTGACACATCTGCACATGGAAGGCAGCACCTGAAGAGATCTGGACTCTGCAGCCATAGCAGCTTTCCTGTTTCTCTGAAGAGAGGACTCAGCCCCAGAGACTGTAGTTCTGCAGTCAGAGGGGAGGCTCCTTATCCTCACTCATCCACAATGAGAACTCTTATTTTCATATTGTCTTTATCCAGCACCTCTTCTCTCTCTCTGCCTCTCTGTCTCTGTCTCTGTCTCTGTCTCTTTCACCTCTTCTTTACCTCTCTGTCCTTCTCTACCTCTTCCCTCTCCTCTTTCTCCTTTCTCGCTCCTCCTCCCTCCTCTCCTCTCTTCTTCCTCTTCCTCCTTCTTTTTCCTCTCTCCCTCTCCTCTTTCTCCTCTCTCTCTCTCTCTCTCTCTCTCTCTCTCTCTCTCTCAGCTTGCAACATTCTGTACCTTAGCCTTGAGTTATGATTCTCTGTGTTCAGTCAGATGTTTTCCGTCTTCCCTATTGGACCACAGGGAAAATGTTTACTATTGTGATACATTAATAGGAAGCAATATTTATCGAATACTCTTTGGGTGTCAGGTACAGTGCTAAGCACTTTGCTCCTGATAGTGTAATAATCCTAACAACAGCCTTGGGAGGCAAGAAGCCCGACATTCTTTCAAGGTTTATAGCTGAGGAAATGAAGAAATGGACTAACTATTTGTTCAAGATATCCAATAAACACCAAAACTAGGACAAGAGTGAAGGATTACACTTCTCCACAATCCCTGAATGGCCTAGCTGGCACAATGTTGAATTACAGTAAGACCTAGAAGTGAGCTTCATGGGATGTCATGAATATTTATTTGATTTAAGTAAAATGTTGGATAATTCAACTTGTAAGACACATAATAATAATGATAACGATAATTTTTGCTGCCAGATCCTATGCTAAATGCATTGTATACTCAGTCTCTTTCATACTCTCTATTAATCTCTCCTCTTCTTTAAGGCAAAACATTTTTATTTCCTCTCAGTTTACTCATTGAAGAAACTGGGACACTCATCTTGTAAAGCTTCCCCTACTCCAGATGTTGCAGATGATATGATTCTCCTAATAATCATTTGATTAATTTTATCAGGTAGGTACTCTATTATCCCCATTTTGCAAGTCAGAAAAAACATGCCTCTGAATGGTGAAAATTTTGATTATGATAATACAGGAAGTGTTTAAGGACATAAACCCAGTCCACTAACCCCAAGGCCCATGTTCCTACCTTCCAGAACCGGCAGCCTCCCATACGGACACACCCAGCCAGCATCTGCTAAGTGGACATCAATCATTCCGCTATAATTCATTTTACTATTTACCACAGAGACACAAAAATTAAATTAAATTAAAGGAGAGTGGTACTTAGATATTTTATGTTCATTTGCAAGTTTTATGAGGACTATAACTAATATCCAATGTTTCACTAAAGAACTACAGCACACATGACTCTCTAAAATGACAAACTTAGGTATTTGTCTTTAATAAATTAACGACATCATTACTTTATCATAGGTGGTCTATTTATAATACTTTTAAACTCTTAGTTTAAAATGTAAAATATATAAAATCAAAAGAATTTGTACAAAATCACAGATTCAAAGTGGTTTATGAAAGGAAACCAAGGGTATTTATTATAAATAGACCAACTTTTAAAATCACAAATATAAGTAAGAAGCATATTGAATGTTTGCGGGGAAAACTTAGACCAACTATTGTGGTCTTGCCCTCAAGTCCCATACTTTTTGAGGTTAATATCTGAGAAATAATCAGTCTCTTCTGCCATATGTGACTACAGGGACAAAGTCTGCCCTGCCAGTAGCAAAGATCTAACTAGAGGGGGATCAGTCTTTCAGAAGGGGGGCCGCTTTTCAGAAGGAATGGAGAGTTTGCCTGCAGACACTGGAGTAGTGACAATCTGAGGTAAGAAATAGAGTTTCTAGTGGCAGTGAGCTAAAAGAGAGTTTTAAAAACAAAATGCAAAGAACAATTAATACTCATATGATTAGATCAAGTTTACCTGTCTATATCTGTTAATATAAATAACCATTTTAAAGATAATGATACACAATATTGCAACCATTGTCAAGTTTCTATCATCCGGTTTTGTAAACCTGCAATGTTACTGTTGTGTATTTAGTCGTTTGTTTGTCTCTTTTGCTTATTGTCTTTGTTATATATATCTTTTTTCTTTTTTTTTTTTCCTTCGCTTAAATAAAAAAATGCATTTACTTGTAAAAAAGAAAAGAAAAAAAGAAAGAGTAAAAGATACAAAGAGATACGGGCTTATGCTAGGGCAAGTTCTGCAAGTTTTGACACTAAAATCAGTTTAGGAAATCACATTCGAGACACATATTTTGATCCATTCCTATGGCTTCAATGACCCCCCCAAAACTTATGCTAAAATTGAATTGTAACGATTGGCATTGTGACGATATAAGAGGTGGGACTCTCAAGAAATGAAGAGGCCGTGAGGGTGCCACCCTCAGTTAAGGCTGTTGTCATGGGAGTGGCTGAGTTTTGCAATCTTCTCTGTCCCTCACGCTTGCTTGCTCACCAGGCAGTGCCCTCTGCCAGGTTACGGTGCACCAAGAAGACCCTCCCAGGTATGGGGGCCATGCTCTTAAACTTCACAGCCTCAAGAAGTGTAAGAAATAAATCTCTGACCTCTATAAATTACCCAGTCTTGGGGATTCTGCTTCAACTGCAAAAACAGCCCAACATATCCATGGAGCATGCAGTCAGACCACAGGATGAAGTGGGACATTTTAAAAAACATACAAGACCTCACCTTTCTCAAACATGCCAGGCCATGGGCTGACAATGCCACTCCCTGGGCTTCCCAGAGCCCACCCAGGACAACCCTGGCACCTGTCTTCATCTCAGTTGTGACAGCAAACACATGTTCTGCACATGCCGTTGGCCTTCTGCAAGGTCATTTCTGCCCAGTCCCCAGGGTCAGGGCTGGGGTGCTCTCTGCAGAGACCTGCTTCCTCGGCCTATGTCTACCTTCCCCCGCCTCTCTGCTGGCCAAGGGAGGAAAAAGACCTTGCTGTCCCTGGTGCTAAAACCAGGCATAAGTGATCAGTGTTCAGCCAGCTGCAACGCAGATGGAAACAGTTTGACATTGCAATGCAACTGGCCTGTCTCCAAGTTCAATTCCTTCTGGAGATGCCACATTTTTAAAGTTAACCACAGGCACATCTGTAATATACCCTACGGTGCTTATTATGTTATTTAATGAATGGGGCGTAACAGATCATAAACGGTTTTATAGAGAGATCTAATATACATGCCTAGTTATATACATTTTTTTCAGTTGTAGGACTGCTCTGCAGCCTTCCTTGCTACTCTGCCTTAGGCCAGCACCATAAAACATAGGAGGCTGAGGCAAGCTCCTCTTTTCTCAAGAACCAAAAGAGACAGGAGGCTCAGCTCCTGAGATACCACCTTGGTGGTCCAATTTTAAAACTGGAACTTACCACACTTTCCTGTTTTAGAAATTTTACTATCCTTACTTTTTCTCAGGCAACATAATCAACCATAAACTAATTTGGAGATTTTCTATCAAGAGAGAAGAAAAGCAGATTCCAGTGAAATGGGGCCAAGCAGGAAAGGGAAAGAAGCCCAGGGAAGCTTTTCAGCCAGTGTAAGTGAAGTCTTAGCTCAGAAGCCTCTCTTGGGCCAGGAGAGAAGAATGCTCTCTTTCTCTCTCCTTCATAACCCCAGCCCAATTTACTTTTTAAAATTCTGCAGCTTGGTATGTTTACAGAAATCCACCCAGGCATATGTAGCTGTGTCTCTTTCTTCCAGAATAGTTTTTAATTTATGATTTCAAAAAGTGTACCTGTGGTGTCTAGGCCTAAATGCAATAATTATTTACCTCCCTTAGTTCTCCTTATCTTTATGCACATATGCCCGTGCTTTTCATGTGATTCTTATCATAGGAAACAGGAAATTTTATGTTCCACACTTTCTCTTTTTTTTTTTTTTTTTTTTTTTTTGAGACAGGATTTCGCTGTGTAGTTCAGGTGGACTTGAACTCACTTTGTAGCCCAGGCTGGCCTCAAACGCACAGCAATCCTCCTGTCTCAGCTTCCCAAGTGTTAGGGTTACTGTTCTACACTTTAAATTGTGTGTTTTGACCTGGTTTTTTTTCCAAATCAGTAAGTATGCCTAGAGACCCTGATCTCTACTGTTTACTTTTCAAAATAGAAGATTTTTACTTTAAAGTTGGTAGAGGTTATTATAAAAACTGAGTTTCAAAAGTTACTTACAAAACCAGGCACTCTGGGAGACTGAGACAGGATGATTGCAAGTTTGAGCCCAGCATGGGCAATTTGGAGATTTAACAAGATGCTGTCTCAAAACAGAAAAGGAAAGGAAAGGAAAGGAAAGGAAAGGAAAGGAAAGGAAAGGAAAGGAAAGAAAAGAAAAGGAAAGGAAA